>MU183813.1:49292-173891 GCA_016904865.1 Pissodes strobi
AATGTACAAAATTACTTATTATAATAAGTAATTTTGTACATTAAAATTACGTTATTTGTTATTGTATAATAGGTTTCATTAAAAAATGCAAACAAAATGTAAATGAGTGAAAACTTCAAGTATTTTTTCCGCACGAACATACTTTCCGTACTGTTGAGTACATTTATATTGAAAATACAATGGTTTACATTTGTAAACTTATTGCCGATGTAAAAAGGTCCCACGTTGACTGCGAACTAAGGCATGTTCTTTCATTATTAGTATCGCCTATTAATAAGCTTGAATGAGATTCATCAGCATTATTAATGCTATTGGTATTTTGCATAGAGCTGCTTGCTTCTGATAACGCCAAAATTTTATTTGATGTTTGTTTTTTGTTTTCAATCGATTCCTCTATGTACCCTTCTGCTACGATACTGGATTTCCAGCCTCCATGCCTTTTTATACTTGTAATATTCGCGCCTGCAATCTCCGAAGGTATCTTGCCAATTATATTAATAGCAACACATTGCGAAGTGCATTTGCCATGAATACATTTAACAAAAAATCTTCTGTGTGGTGTGGTTTAAGGACGTAATTGAGGACCTTGGTGCAAAAAGGGGATGAGTCACTATTTTTCCAAACTTGAGTTATACGTTCCATAAATTTCTACAAAACATAATCTATCGTTTGGTGCAAGAACGGGACGAGTATGTCTATAAAAAACGAAGTTATGTGCACTTTTCACTCATCCCTTTACACATTTGGTGCAAGAACGAGATAAGTCATAGGTGACTTATCTCGTTCTTGCACCAAACAAACTACAATTTTTTCCGATATTGACGGTTCTGCATTTTGTTGTGGTGACTCATCCCGTTCTTGCACCAAATAAAATGTTTTGATGATTTTTGCGTTTGTTTTTTTTAAGAAATTAGCCTAGGTCGGATTTTTATGCAAAACAGAATGTACTCTGTAAACAAAAACACACAAAAAAGGTTTGCTTTTGAATTTGTATTTTGCCTCTACTGAAAATTTTTCAAAAAGTGATTCATCCCCTTCTTGCACCAAGGTCCTCAATTGAGAATATCATTTATTATAGTCTAGGTACATATAATTTTTTAAGTCATTAGATTTATAAAGTTTCGACTTGAATAAGATTGTGTGATGAAAATTTTGATTACTGTAAGTTATCATCAATGTTATCTGTTCTGTTCTGTCAATTCTTCACGACGACACGCTCCAGCCAGTCCAAATATAGTGACCACTTTCATTAAAAGTTAAATACCATCGGGTGCTTCATTAATAAACTTGGAAATATCAGTTTTGCTGAATATTTTTGACTTTTTGGGCCGAAATCCAACATTCTGACGTTTCAAGTAAGCTGACAGTTTTGGAAATCTTCCAATTTCAACATTTTTTGTATTCTAATTACCATCTTCAACATAGAATATCTTCACCAAAGAGTCGATGGCTTACAAGTTTTACTGGCTTCTGAATAATAGGCTAAAAGGACTTCTTCTTTAAACCCTCCGACATTTCTTTCTTCACACCACTGGTTGGACACATTAAATTCCTTCTCGTATCTCGTTCGGGATTTCTCCGGCAGTAATTCTAAGCTGGCTTTTTTTTGCTTCGGCTAGGATAGATTCGGGAATTGCGTAGTTTTCTTCATCACACTCCAACATTTCAGAGAAAAAATGCCAATAACATATAAATGAGTGTAGACTTCAAAAGTTGATTTTAATATAATTTTTAATATCTTAGAAGCCAATAGACATACGACTACTATTATTATAAAAAAATATGTTAAGTGTAAAAACAAAATTATACCGGTTTGTTACTTCCGCCAGGATAGCTTTTTGGTTTTGAATGTAAATAAGTATTTTGTTTATTTTTTTTTTTCGGATTTTGATTGAGTGTTTTTTTTGAGTGTGTATACACGGAAAAAAAATTGGTATTCAATACGACAATTGTAGAAAATAGCCCTATATTTTGCGCCTAAAATGGTACTAGGCATCAATATGCAGTACTCATTTCTATACAATTGTAAATCGCGTAGTAAAATCTACCCAATTTTGTGTGAATATTTCTTAATCACTATATAATAAAAATTATAATAATTTTTGTGGTAAAGGGCATCAAATGAACTAAGATATTAATGCTTTATTTTTGTTGCACTTATTCTGCCTATAAATAGATTATATGGCTATTCTCGTGGTTTTCAATTAGCACATAACCGTGCAGAAAATGCATCATTTAAATATTATTAAGCTATATATTGTAGTACTTACTCTTTCAATAATATATAGATTCACGCAACAAAATTGATATACTACTTACTACAATTCTAGATTATCAGTTCTTACAATACTATAGCGTTGGCTACCATGAATGAATGCCATGAATTTATATGTTTTGTGGCAATTATTATTGAACGCCAGTGACTTTCCTTGTAATCACGATACACATATAACGGTATACTCTTGCGCAGGCAGAACCTCCCACACAGAAACGTGCGACGTCACCCGGGAACGACGCTTTCGATTCTGCTATGTAAGCGTGTATAGAACATAATATGTTTTGAAATGCAATATTCGCAGTTTTGGGGAATTTTAAAGGACATTTTCGATAATAGGTACGTTCCTAATTATACGTGTAGGTGTCTTAACTAAATAATAAAAACATTTTCATTCCATATTTATATTACTAACTATAATTGATATGTTATACATAGTTTTATTTTAGAAAATAATTTAAATGTATAAATGGGTATTTAAGTCTTGTTTCAACATTTGAGAACTAAGTAAAAAAGTCGGGATGAGATTGGTTGATGTGATGTTTATATTTGATGCGTTGAATCGAGGGGCACGCGGTCATGATTGTATTGTTTTATAATTCATTCCTTCATAAATAATTTCTTAATTTAAAAAAAATACGTAAATTAAAATATTCAGCTGAGAGAAGTTCTTTCTGTTTCTAATATCTTACTCCATAACATACCCAAAAATAATAAAAAAAATCCCATGCAAATAAAAAGTCCTTAAGCATTAAAAAATTATCCAATTTAATTTAGCCCACAAGATATAGTTTTACCAAACTTAAAGTACAATTTTAATTTTCTTTGTATTGACTTCATTATTTAATAGTCAATATCGTGAACCCTTTCAAATATTTTTTGCCCATTTTTACATATTTATTTCATTTCCACTGAAGTAGACTCGGTTTGCAAAGTACTTTTTGATCCCAATACCTTAAGCCATAACATATCCAAAAATCTTTGAAAATAAAAAAGTAATTTTTTACATAATATTTTTTTATTAAAAATGTTTCATTGCTTTGTTTTTTATTTTACACTTTCAAGAAATTTAAAGATTTTGTTGGTTTCTTTCCAAGAAATCTTGGACTTGAGAACTAATTTCTTGTCTTGTCTTGAAAAACAAAGATCATTTCATGTCATGATCTTGTCTTGAAACCAAGACAAAATCAAGAAGTTGTCAAGGAAATTACGACCCCTACATATCGTACCGGATTTGGTTAAAAAGTAGTTTTTTAAATATTCCATTTTTTAAATATAATACTAGTTAACAAAAAGGGAAGGACTAAATGAAAAAAAAAATATTTTCATAAAAGTTACGCTTATGTCTTGACAAGGTAATAGAGCAAATGCCATATTTTTTGCTTGTAAGCTAACAAATATATCACAATAAAATCATATACATATCGTAACGGATTTCGTTAATTAACAAAAAGAAGAGGCCCAAATGAGAAAAAAAAATCTTCATAAACCTTAAAAAAATATTTAAAAAAGCAACGGGCCGCGCCGCTTCGCCGATAGAGCCGTCGAATCGAGCCCTAACCACCTAGACCACTCGGCCACGAGAGCTGTTAGAGCAGAACGATTGCATCGCGAAGACATGGCGCGATTAGGTGCGCAAATCAATGTGCTTTTGTAGCGCTACAGAACCTAACCGATTTTAGCACTCTGGTACCATCGTATGTGAGCATGTGTAAATATTCCTCAAGGCGCGCGTTAAGAAGTTTCACTTCAATCACATTCAATAATACATATTGCTTTATTTTTTTTACTTATTTAAATTTTGGCAAATATTTTTGAACCACATATAGTTCTGGCTGGACCGTGAACGGTGACTTGATCGTGGTATACCTAAAAAGAATGTTTAAAGAACGGAACTAAGGCACACCAGCACCCGAATGTCGAATTAGCGGCAGCTAAAACCACGGTACGGTTCGTGAAATTAGGATGCATCTCTAGCCATAGGATCTCCCTTTAGAGTGTGTGCCACTGCTATAAAAAATCATGTAAATCGTGGAAATCTGTAATAAAAATAATAAAGTAAAGCTTTAATAATTAAAGATACTCACCATCTTTTATGTTAATTCCATCTTCTCTTCGACAAGCACAAATCCATTGATTTTCTAACTCATGTTTAGGAAAACGAAAATATTTAATATTACTCGCTTTGGTGGTCCTATTATTGTTCTTACAAGTAGCCAAAGCACAGTTCGGCATAATTATACTATAAGTTTTTAACTTAAAGAATCCTATAACATACATAAACACAAAACAAATTTAAAAATTCACTTAATTAAATAAACTATGACAGCGTCAAATTTTTCCGGATGACGTAGATGCGCGGGTGAGTCAAAAACTAGTCTAGAAATCAGCATACCGTTATATGTGTATCGTGCTTGTAATCCTAAAGTAGTGCATTTACAAGAGTCTAGCGACCCGACCAAATTTTCGATACCAAAGGCCACCTATACTACATAGGTGGCCTTGCGTGGAATGTATTCACAAAGAAGGGTGATTCTTTGTGAATGTATTCCCGGAAACACATGCAAGCTACTGTATATCCACTATAATACGGCTTTTGTTAAATATATCCTGGTTTTTAGTTAAATAAAGCAAAATATTTCGTAAAAAGTGCATCCAAAGTACGGGCACGTATTACAATAAGTAATATCACTTTTCGCATGACCATCCGCTCGCTGCGCTCGCTACGGGGGCTCAAGAAAAGGAAACTAACCAGGTGCTAACCCAAACTAACCCAAGACATGCCCAAAATCAAGAAAAAATTGTTTAGAAACTTAATCTTAAAAAAAAATAAGAAAAGCAACGGGGTTTGAACCCGAGCCGCCACCGACGATAGTTGCCGCTGCCGAGTTGAGACCTAACCATCTAGACATCTCGGCCACCACGGCTTATGTTTAAAACCGATTGTACCGCGAAGACATAGCGCGAATGCAATCGCTCGAGTCAACGCTACCTACCCTACACTAGATGGCGCTAGAGTCGGTATCGAAAATTACATCGGGTCTCCAGACGCTTCTGTGCATTTTGCTGCAATCACGGCTGCAACTGCAGTATTATAGTGATAATACCAACGCTTCAATGTCGGTCGTCGGCTTGTTGGACATGACATAATATGAGCTTGCAGTGTTTATAGTTCAACTAGAACTTTAATATGCCGCCAGATGAAATATCTGACGCCATCTGTGTGACTTTGAGACGCTACGAATTGCTTCGATAGCAAAGTCCCACATTAAAGATATGTCCAAAAAAATAAATCAAATGCCTATACATATTTTCGACTTCAGCATACTTTGAGTATTCAGTTTAAGTTGGCTTATGTATTTTGACACTATTGCTAATACACACCTATATTAAATAATATCACTGAACAAAGAATCACTATTGAATGCTAATGGTGGTATATAGCCCTCCGTAGGTGGTATGATCGGTTCAACTGCGTTTTTGTCATTAGTTACAAGTCATCAGTCAACCACTTGGTACTTCTTACGTGTTAATATATTTTTTTAAACCTTGCCCCAGATGTAGCATTTATTCCATATAAAGCAGATCAACAATCGGATATCGGATTTTTCACTTCACATACCTAATCAAAGACGAATTCTGTGTTTTATAAAGTGTATCGTGCATTACAATTAATAAATTACAGTTTTCAGTTCTTCCGACGTTTGTATTTTTCACATTTCTCGGCGCAAAAGATACTCGCTGTTTCGTAGAAAACTTACATAGGTACAGTAAGAATAATAATTGTTTGCAATAATTGACAATACATTTTTCAATAGTTTAATTATCGATATGAGTAATATTAATATTTTAAAGGGGCAAGATAAAATTTGGCAACCACGTATTTGGTCGTCCACACGCCTGGTCCTAAGGTCACAATTCACAAGCGGCAGGCGCGATATTGTCCCATAATTTTAAAGTTCATTTATTTCTTATTGTCTTATCGGCATTTCATATTTAAAATCCAAAATAATTCGGTAATTTTTACTATAACTTTCCAGAACAAATTTCTGTAATATATATTTGCTAATAATTGTAATACAGAAGTAATAATAGTTTGGCACTTAACACAATAAAGTTCGGACACTCAACGATATTTCAAAATATTGTGGAAATTTTTACCACACAACGATTTGAAAGTTGATTACAATTTTATAGCATATGAATTCTCCTTTTAAGTTAACTTGGGTATAATATCCCTTTGACACTATTTACTACAAGGTTATGTAATAAGTAACCTAATAAATACTTTTGTTTGCAACAATTTCATAGAAAACTATTGTGGGAATATTAACATTAAATTATGTGGTTAAGTAACATATTTGTGGAATAGGAAATATTTATTATAATACTGAGATTACAACAATTTGGTAGAATATTCAAACACGACTCAGTACTAAAGCTGATATTGATAAGTACTGCATTAATCTTGATACAATTTCCTATTACCTAATATTAAAACGAATCGTTCTTCTTTCAGGAAATATTGTAAAGAACTTAACAATTGTGGTTCATACTAAAGCAAAAAAATCAATACAATGCTCTAGGAAAAGATTTAATATTTTTTTCAGTATAGTACCAAGGTACAACGCTTTTTGAAGAAATATTGTACCTAACACAGTGTCTTTTCTGCACTCGACTGCTTACCGAACTCCGCTTCGCGTCGTTCGGTAAACTGCAGTCGCGTGCGGAAAGTATCACTGTCCGCATTAATTAGGTAAATAACTATTACGCAACTAAAAGCGCACGCAACTCAGTAGTTGCAGCACACTATGACTTACTTCTACGTAGCATCTTACACAATTTATCCACACTTCGGCAAACATCGGCAAGTACGTTATTATTGTTGTAATCTGTTTTGAATGGTGAGCAGTGGAATATATTCGTGGAAACACATGCAAGATGCTATATATCCGGTATAATACGGCCCTTAAACCGAAATGTTATCATTAAACTAATATTTCACCTCACGCATGGCTCTCCGCTCGCATCGCTCGCTCCGGGGGCGCATCCAAATAAAATTAACCAAAACTAACCTATGGCATACCCCAAGTCAAGAAGAAAATACAAAAAATGCAGTATGAAAATCGAATCTTACATCTTTTCTAACGATGACTCTCAGGTAGTATATATACTTGAATCCCATCGGGGAGCAACAGTAAGATATTTAATGCAATTGGCTAGATTTTTAAAGTACCACTTGAGTCGTTGTAATCGCGCGGAAACGTATGGATAAATTGCGTAAGCTTCTACGTACGCACAAATTGCACTAACTAGTCTGGTTCCATCCATTCTTCATTGCTCAGTTGCCATTTAGCCGTCTGAGTGAGGTAAACGGTCGTAACTTGCCGTTAAACTTTGATCTGAGTGATTTAAACTTCATTACATCCTTTAGGAATATATTTCCTTTACATTCAGGTGGTTTTCATCCCAGCACACAGCCATACCAAATCAACAAAAAGGAGGGAGGTTGTTTTCAAATGTTCACATAACTTTTTTAAAATTTAAATCAATGGTGCTGTGTAAATGTATTATGTGAAATTGTCTGTCCATAGTTTTAGTTTGTCCTTTATTAATTTGTTTCAAGTGTACAACCTGACGATGTAAGTATAGCCTAAAATAATTATAAAAAATCTTGATATTTTTCCTACAGCTTTTCATTACTAATCCCAAAAAATATTTTTTATCTGACTCTAGAAAATCTTTTATATTCTTCAAACCGTATTAAAAATAAAAAGCACAATATCTCAATAAAAGCAATTACGTCTCGAAATCTTTTACATATTCTCAGTATGTTGTACTTAGGTTACAGGTACCTTGCTTCCAGGTGGCACTGATGATGAGGCGATTGCACTGATTTCAGTAAAAATCTTGTACAGAAAATAATTGGATATTTTATTAGAATATTTTTATTCAGATTTAGAAAAAATATTATTTAATTTTATGTTTTGCAGAACAATAAAATTATTACAGGATTTATTTATTTTAATAAAACTTCCAAACTAAAGTTATTGAAGCTTGCTTTGGCTTAAGCTTCGCACAATGAAACATTGAGTAATTGGGAACTAATACTCTAAAATATTTGAGGTGAAGTTCACTTAATGAAAAGAAGGAGGTCTAAACAATACAAATATACGTACGCAAAAACTGACGAAGGCTGCTTCCCTACAACATTAAAGAAAGTTTTGCTTTGAGTCGACTGAAATTGAATAAAAAAAAAGAAATTTAATTTCCTATGGCTGTTTAAATACGGTCAAACGCTAACGTAGCTAAAGGAACTGTTTATCAAGATTCAGTTACGTAACAAAAAAAACTGTGTTGGGGTTTGGAGCCTTCGGCAAAATGCACTACAACGGAATTTTATCGACAATACCAAAACAGAATTATTGCACTCGGAGATGATTAAAACTGTGTAAGTCATCCAGAACTTCTACCCGACGTGACCACGTAAGGCTTCTATTTCTTAGTTCTTTCTTCTTCTAGGACTGGATCTTAATTAATTACAATCCGCAAAATAAGCATCTCATCTCTAACCGTTTTAA
This sequence comes from Pissodes strobi, assembly GCA_016904865.1. Taxonomy (NCBI): domain Eukaryota; kingdom Metazoa; phylum Arthropoda; class Insecta; order Coleoptera; family Curculionidae; genus Pissodes; species Pissodes strobi. The sequence continues at coordinate 58,149 of MU183813.1, forward strand.
AGCTCTAAGTTTGGCGCATGTACTGGAGAATGAGATTTTCGAAAGAAAGCTCCTCGGTTGGGATGAACGGACTCTTCCTACTAGAAAGAAGAACTTCTCTAAATACTCGGGTTAGAAAACCCTACGACAAATCAACATATTGGAATTTTCGCAGAAAATTGGGCAAAGACATTAGGGATTGAGCAAATTAAATGAGGTATAAAACACAAAGTCAAAAATATGGACGAATTACCTACTAAACATTAGTATTAGGTTAATTACAGCCCAGAAATCAGAAAAACTTTACCCTTTTCCTAAATTAAAATAAAATAAAACAGCCCAAAGTAATAAAAAAAAATTAATCAATTTTACTTGAGTAATGTTCACAGATAGACCAATAGAAAAAAAAATTATGTTCCTCACTTTTATAAGCACACAACTGAAGTGGAACTGAAAGAGATATTAGGAATTGACTCTTTCTTTAAGTTTTTATCCCTCAACTTTTGCCCTCGGTTTCGACACTTTTTTTTGCTTTTTTTCCAACTTTTTTTCCATAAAGCATTTTTTTTCTTTCCATTTTTGCCATCCCGAACCTCGTAGCTCAACTCCTTCGCCTCTTTTCCCCCGAAAACCGCTTGTCTCTAACATTCCGTTTTATAATTCTATCAACTTTCCGAATTTTTTTTTACGTTTTTTTACCATTTTTCGAAAACTTCTGGGTATCCGCGGAGTATCCACTGCTGTCTATCCCCATGACACTGGGTCATCGCTTGTCAGATTTTCGATCCGAGGCTCCGTTGCAGAGATATCGGCAAAAAACGTTATTTTTTTCCTTAAAATTCCATCTAAATTTAGAGTTTCAGTCCTCGCATATGGTCAAAGGTAGCCACCCATGGGGTGCACCTGCCATAAAAATTTCAACACCGTAGCTCTTCCCGTTCTCCGGAAATTAATTATTTTAGTTTTTCTTTCTCCCCCTCTCCGGGCCGATAGGGGGAGGGTATGGGGTCCAGTTTTTGTCCAGGATCCTCATTTAACCCAAGCTTCGTGTCCTGAAAACTTCAGCCCTCTAGCTACACTAGAACATGCTTCATTAAAGTGTTTCACTTTGATATTCGTTTCATTTGATTTTATTTTTTTCGGCCTTACCCTCGCTAAAGAAGCTCCAGTTCAAAATAATAGATAGGTACATTTCTAGGGAACTTCAGAAATATGAATAAATCGATTTAGCTGTACAGTGTCTTTAGAACTACGCCGACGCTGGATTTATTGCCTTAAAAGTTGGTCAAAGCGGAACTTCTGCAACGGGATATGAAAAGGAAATAAGGAAACTATCCACGAATAATGAAGACACAAAATGGGGATACTTTATAACCTCAAGTCACTTCCCTGGTAAGCAATACAATGTAACATTGTAGCGTTTTGCGCTACGTTACGTTATTTTGGACATCGGACAAAATGGTGAAGGCTAGTAAATTAAAGTTCGTTGATCTAAGTGCGATATTGTCAATTTGTGCTCATAGCTTTGAGTATTGTTATCTGACATATTTATTTTATATATAATAGCAAATTGTTACTTTTGGTAATTTGTAATCTTTACGGCCCAAGCTAGTATTGCCGTATTGCTGATATGTTAGTAACGACTAATTTATTTTAGGCACTATTATTTTCGTCATAATGTGAATAATCGAACATAGATTATTACTTTTAATAATTGCACAGCCCTAATTGGGGTAACATTTTTTTGACCTCCAAAACTTTGTCGTACGAAGGATATAAGTTGTAATGTTTTTATCCTGCTTGCGGTTTTGATAAGTTTATACTGATGCTTAGATAAATTAGCTTCTACAGTAATTATTACAGCTAATACTTCATCAGCATTTAACCCTAAGGGTACGGCCATGCTTGCGACCTGGTCGCGGCGACACGAACGTCGCGACCAGGTCGCTGTGATGTGTTGCATTGATTGTTATGTAGGTGGCCAGGCTTGCGACCAGCGACAGCGATTGATTTTGAAAACGCTTTTGTGTGCGTTTTTGAGACGCAGCGACAAAAACGCTCCCCACAGTTTCTTATGTAGATGGCATGTTAGCGCTCAAAACGCGGCGTTCGATATTCGAACAACCACGATGTGATAATTTAGTGGAGAATTATGTATTTTTCATACTCAGTACCTCATGTGACAAAGTAAATTCGATTGTGGAAATGTCTATTTCACTGTTTAAAATCATAATTTGTAGAAATATACTTACCTAAAAGTTAATTAAACTAAACGTTAATATTTTCAAAATTGTCCAAAATCATATTAAGCAGATAGTGCCATTTAAAGTTATGGTTTTTTAAAAATATTTTTCAATTCAATTCAATTATAAATTTTTTATATCGTGTCAAATAACGGAGATATTTAAGAGTTTTGCAGCAATTATCAAATTAATCTTTGAAAATGAGCTTTAAACAGGATTATCAAAATTTGACTTAATATTTTACGATTATTAGGGAGAATATCTGATTTTTCTCTTACTTTTGGTGTGAGAAAAGCAATCTTGTTGATAGCAGCAATGCCAATTTGTGAGCTAAGTGTGAGGATTCTAACATGTGACTTGATTTTTAATGGAGCAGAAAAACGCTGTCAAGCGTGGCCATGTGCAAAGAATTTATAACAAAGCGACCTGGTCGCGACGTTCGTGTCGCCGCGACCAAGTCGCAAGCATGGCCGTAGCCTAAATGTAAATTATCTTGATTGTTTTTGTTTTCAAAAATTTTAGCTTGCTCGGTTTTGTTACTAATATATTAGTAACGAAGTATATTAGTGTGTGTATAAACGTGTAATACTTAATAACTTTAATGTCTTATTTCTGGTAAGCCTTATTATGGCTAGCTTTGCAGTGTGCGTCGTGTCAAAAGTCGCCTGCCAATATCCTGCTAGTTTTCTCGTGGGGAAGGTGACACACCGTTCACGTGCCGCCGCGGACAATGAACCTTCTTATCGTATAGTTAATGTTTGGTAATACCGGTTGTAAAAATGGCCTACTCCATTTAAAGATTTATTAAATATGAAAGTATATCAGCCATATGATGTACAGGGTGTCCCATTTTCGATGATATTACGGGGTATCTCACTTACGAGTAAAGATAGAGAGTTGCGGTTTTCGCAATACTGTGCTACTTTTTTGTGAAAAGAACGATGGTATAAACAAAATTTTCATAGCCCGCTTCGTTTCTGAGATACAGGGCGAAATTGAAAATAATGCATTTTGGGATCCCCCCTCGTATCTCCGTTATCCTTTAGCATATCGCAAAGCTAAAAAATTGCTCTTATACAGTTTTTGACGTAGAATCCAGTGGCGTAATCAGATTTTTGTTATAAGCTGTCAGTTTTAGGCTATAAATCAAACTTATGTTTTTTTTTAATGGAACACCCTGTATATTTTTCTTTCGTTTGATTGGAAATGTTATAAGCTTTATAAAAATATATAATACATTATATGTATTTTAAATAATAAGCCTAAAATTCATAATTTCACAAAATGTGTCTCGATACGACACTCTTGTATTTTTTTTTAATGTAACACCCTGTATATTTTTCTTTCGTTTGAATGGAAATTTTATAAGCTTTATAAAAATATATAATACATGATATGTATTTTAAATAATGAGCCTAAAATCCATAATTTCACAAAATGTGTCTCTATACGACACTCTTGATGAGTATAGTATAAGCATTGTCTTTTACACAACGGTATAAGTATTAGCAGGCAGAGACTATTAAGAACAATGGAATGGTAATTTTTTATTGGCAAGACCTTTCAGTGGCAAAATTCATATTTTCTGTGTAATATTGTATTTTTTACGAGGGCTCAACATGAAAATTAGGTATCAATATTTTGAAAAATATGACATGTTAGGCTGCTTTATACAGACCAATGAAAACTTCCGTGAGGCTTCTCAGCTATATTCCAATAAGTTTGTTTGAATATTCATTTACCTTTTGACTTATTTGGGTTTATTTTTTTAAGTGTCATTTTAATTTATAGATATTCCGGAAGAAGGCATCCTGATCTTTTAATGTTTTCCGGAATAAAGAAAAAAATTGGTAGAACAAGGAACGTTGCCTCCGCCCTTACCGCGATTTTCCTTATTATACGTTTTTGGTAGGGGCCGGATAAACGTTCCATGTTCTCTTTATTCCGGAAAACATTAAATGACCAGGTTGTCTTCTTTCAAAATACCCATAAATTAACATGATACTTAAATACAAAATAAACCCAAATAAGTCAAAAGGTAAATAAATATTCAAACAAACATATTGAATAATAGTTGAGAACTTCTCAACTTCTCAAATTGAGAAGTTTCACGGGAGTTTTCATTGCTCTGTATAAAGCAGATTAACATGTCATATTTTTCAAAATATTCATAATTTTCATTTTCAACCATCGTAAAAAATACAATAATGCACAGAAAATATACATTTTGCCATTGACAGGTCTTGCCAATAAAAAAATGATCATTCCATTGCTCTGATAATCTCTGCCTACTAATACTTATAACGTTGTTTAAAAGATAATGCTTATACTATACTCATCAAGAGTGTTGTATAGAGATACATTTTGTGAAATTATGAATTTTAGGCTTATTATTTAAAATACATATCATGTATTATATATTTTTGAAAAGCTTAAAAAATTTCCATTCAAACGAAAGAAAAATATACAGGGTGTTCCATTTAAAAACACATAAGTTTGGTTTATAGCTAAAAATTGACAGCTCGCAGCAAAAATCTGACTACGCCACTGGGTTCTACGTAAAAAAGTATATAAGAGCAAGTTTTTAGCTTTGCAATATGTTAAAGGATAACGGAGATACGAGGGGGATCTCAAAATGTATTATTTTCAATTTCGCCCTGTATCTCGGAAATGAAGCGGGCTATGAAAATTTTGTTTATATCATCGTTCTTTTCACAAAAAACTAGCACAGTATTGCGAAAACCGCAACTTTCTATCTTTACTCGTAAGTGAGATACCCGTAATATCATCGAAAATGGGACACCCTGTACACTTCTTTTAGATGTTATTAGAGATGCCATCATAACCACAGAAATTTGAAAGTCATTTGACAGGTGTTCACCATCGATCAGAGCAAGGAACGTTATATTGAGCAGATCAAGAATAAGCTTCTCGACAGTTACTGTCCTAACGAATCAAGATTTTTTTGGTCAGTTGCCAAATCTGTCAATCAGGGTTTCTCAAAGATGTTAATCCCCCCACTGAACATTCTTGCCGAAATGAATGTTTGCATCAAGTTCTACCTTACCTATCCTCAAAGAGAGACTCCCCTGACTACCCCGAGAGTGAATTCCTCAATGCCAGGTCTGGTATTCCGCCAACGCCAAACGAAACGAACACTCAAAAGCCTAGACTCGAACAAGGCCACAGGACCGGATGGCCTTCCCGCACTAGTGTTTAAGAAATATGCTGCTGAACTAACAGCTCCACTATGTAGACTTTTCTCCCTATCATCCCGAACTTCATGCTTTCCTTCTCGCTTGTACAACCAATCGCGAAGAAAGATAGAAAACGATTCCAAATAACTACCGTCCAATTACCTTAATTCCCAACATGTCCAGAGTCATGGAGAAACTGTTCGACGAATCGGCAGGCATCATAAAAGATCGTCAGTATAGCTTCCGCAAGCACCGATCAACGGCAGATCTCCCGACTTACGTGACCTATCTGTGGAGCAAAGCCATCGAGATCTATGACAAATTTTGTGCAGTGGCTCTCGACATATCCAAAGCATTTGATAGGGTGTGGCATGACGGATTAAGTAAATTGACAGCATACGGACTACCACCAGCAATGCTTCTATGGCTTCCCAATTTCTTAATGTATCGAAGCATCCAAGTTGGTATTATTGGACATCTCTCGGAGGAATTCAAAATCAATGCGGAGTTCCTTAAGGGTGTATATTATCTTCCACACAATTCCTGCCTTATAGCAGGACAGGACAAAAAAATCTATTTATAGCTTTGCAGACAACAGCACTCTTTTATCCTCATTCATATCGCAGATTCCAATAACCGCTGTTCGTTCCCAACGCGAGCGAGAAAATCAGATTTTTGCCATCAATGTGAATATGAATGCCATCGTGGAATGGGCTGCGAAATACAATGGCCAGTTTAACGCAGGAAAGACTCAAGCAGCTATCTTCTCAAAAAAAGCAAACATTGCAGAACCTATCTTATCAATGACAGGACAAACACTGATTCTGATCTCACCCATAAGCTTGCTGGGAGTCATCGTAGAAAACAACATGTCTTGGCGAAATTGTGTCACCAAAACTGCCAAGGCAGCAGCACAAAAGCTAGGAGCACCCTATAGAGTAAAAATGTTGTATACACCTCATCAGCTCTTACTACTCTATAACGCCCAGATAAGACCATCTCCGGAAAACTGGTCGCATGCGTGGCGCTCGGCACCCAAACACTTGCTCAAGATATTCAAATCCATACAGAGGAGAGCAGTCCGTCTTGTCGATGATGATCCAGAGTTGACTCAAGAGTTTCATAGCCTTGAATATCGAAGAAAAGTGGCAGACCTATCTCTTTACTATCGATACTACTACGGAAGGTGTTCGACGGAGCTGGCACTTATGATTCAGACCAGAGTTGTCACAAACAGAAACACCCGTCAGACACAAGCTCCTCATCAACATACGATTCAGTTCCGAACACCTAGGACGTCGCTGTTGCGGGACTCCTTTATCTGGAGGACGGCCTCGTTCTGAAATGGACTTCCGAGTAATGTATTTCCGAAAACTATAACCTACAGAGCTTCAAGTCCAAAGTCCACCGTCTTCTTCGCACACGCATCGCTCGTAGAGTGGTATAGCTTGTTCCTTTTGTGTGTATGCCGAATATAAAAAAAATCTAAAACTAGACCAGTATTACTTTCCTTTCCTTAAATCTCATTAATTTATGGATTAACTAGCTGATCCGGCGAACTTGCCGTCTATCAGTTAATGAATGTCGTGTTAAGTTTTAGCTAAACTTAATTTAGGATTTTATTAACGTAATAAAATGAATACAAGAAATTTATTTAGTTCAATAGTTTATTAGGATAATATATATAAAGAAAATAAAAATTGAAAAAGTACAAAAATCAAGTATTTCAATGGCGTGCCAGTAAGACATTTGGTTTATTGAAGCTGTGTATCGTGCTGCATGGGTTGCCCTCGGGTTGATTCTCTTTAGTGAAGCACAATGTGATACGACATTTTTTTGTGTTGTTATCAGGCGCAAGTACAAATAAAGCGGATGGTTTGCCGACACGTGGACATGCCACGTAGAATTGGCCATGAGAAAAACATGCATTTTCTAGATTCAGACCACAAACACTCAAAGACTAGCCTTGTGATTTGTTAATCGTCATGGCGAATGCAAAACAAATCGGAAATTAAATCGTTTAAACTCAAAGGGCAAATATGTTGGAATCATCGGAATCCCCGGACAGCTCTTTATAAAACTATCAATTGTTCCGATATTTAACTTACTATTGATACTATTGTTTTCATTCATTCTCTATATTTTTATTTACATTTCGATTCGAGGATTTTCTATGTGTTTCGATACCTTTCTGTATTTTAATATGCTATTTTTCCACTCTTTTCCGTTGAATTTCTATTTTATAATATTTATTATGTCACTGATTTACAGTGTACTTCAATTATTACAAAAATCTATAAACGTGCGTTACGTGAGCTGTTAATTGCGAAATATGGTTGAGTACTAAACCTAATATATTTGAGTTATAATTTATTTATCCAATTTCCGATTTCCGATATTTCAATAGTTATTCTGCTATTCGGGGCGGAGACATATCCAATAAAACAAAAATTATAAAAATCGGTTCAGCCGTTTTTGAGTTATAAGTAGTGTAACTAATTTCCGATTTGCCATATTTCAATGGTTATTCTATTATTCGAAGCGGAGACAAATCGAGAAAAGTGGTGTAACTAATTTCCGATATTTTAATAGTTAATCTGCTATTCGGGGCGGAAACAAATCCAACAAATCAATGATCATGAAATTTGGTTCAGCCGATATTTAGTTATAAGCGGTATAACTAATTTAGGATTTCCAATATTTTAATAGTTATGCTGCTATTATGAGCGCAGGCAAATCCAACAAGTTAAATATAAAAAAACCGGTTCAGCCGTCCTTGAGTTATAAGTGGTTAAACAAATTTCCGTTTTCCGATTTCCGATATTTCAACAGTTATTATATTATTCGACGCGGAGACAAATCCAAGAAATGAAAAATCACAAAAATTGGTTCAGCCGTTCTTGAGTTATAAGTGGCGTAACTAATTTCCGATATTTTAATAGTTATTCTGCTGTTCGGGGCAGAGACAAATCCAACAAATCAATGATCATAAAAATTGGTTCAGCCGATCTTTAGTTATAAGTGGTGTAACTAATTTCGGATTTCCAAAGATCAAAAAATCGGTTCAGCCGTTCTTCAGTTATAAGTGGTTAAAGAAATTTCCTAATTTCGTTTTCCGATTTCCAATATTTTAGTAGTTATTCTGCTATTCGGGGCGGAGATAAATCCAACAAATCAAATATCATAAAAATCGGTTCAGCCGTTCTTGAGTTATAAGTAATATAACAAATTTCCGGTTTTCGATTTCCGATATTTTTTTAGTTATTCTGCTATTCGAGTTGGATACAAATCCAACAAATCAAAGATCATAAAGATTTGTTCAGCCGTTCTTGAGTTATAAGTGGTGCAACTAATTTTCGATTTCCGATATTTTAATAGGTATTCTGCTATTCGGAGAGCGGAGACAAATTCAAGAAATCAAAGATCATAAAAATCGGTTCAGCCATTATAAGTGCTTTAACTAATTTCCGATTTCCCATTTCCGATATTTTAATAGTTATTCTGCTATTCGGGGCGGAGACAAATCTAACAAATCAATGATCATATAAATCGGTTAAGCCGTTCTTGAGTTATAAGTGGTGTAACTAACCCGACTTTGTTTTATATACAGTATGTCTCACTAACTTGGAACCATATGAGAAACTTCTTTATTGTTGATTTTACGAAAAAAAGTTGCTCTTTATAAAAAGCTCTGCTTCCTGAGAAAATAATATTAGACTATTAAAACTTGAATTATACAGAGTGATCATAAAGTAGGAAAATGTACAGGATGTCCAGAAATAACATTTGAATAATTTTTAAAGTGATTCTTTTTTTTCCTTTTTTTTTTTGATGGCAGTGGCGCACACTCTAAAGGGATACCCTATGGCGCTCGACGAGCGGTGTGTGTGCGAAGATGTTGATTGACACGGCTCTTAAATATTTGTAAGTTGTAATTAGTGGGAAACAGATGTTCTGGGAGTGAGTTCCACAGTGATGCAGTGCGCCAGACAAAGGAGTTCTTGTAAAGCGATGTTCTAGGAGTTTCCAGCTGTACGATGAACTGGTGCGCTCCTGCCGTCTGTCGTGACTGTCTGACAGGAGCTGCCAGGGGCGGGATGAGGCGGGCCAAATCCTGGGAGCATCTGCCGTGGAAGTTTCTGTAAAACAGAGATATCTCGGCTACATGTGTGCGGTGTTCCAGACTATCTAGATTCCGGGTCAACTCCGGGTCGCCGACGAGACGCACTGCTCTCTTCTGTATGGAATCCAGCAGCTTTAGGGTGTGTTTTGGTGCGGCACCCCAGATATGTGAGCAATATTCTAAGCACGGTCTTATTTGCGCTTTGTAGAGCAAGAGCAACTGCTGCGGTGTATAGAGTTTTTTGTTGCGAAATAGCGCACCAAGCTTCTGGGAGGCTGATTTTGCGATGTTAGCAACGTGGTCATGCCAGGACATATTGCTGTTGACCGAGATACCCAGCAGTCCGATTGACGAGGATGAAGGAATGGTCGACCCTGCCATAATAATGTCAGGGCCCGCTGTATTGGCCCTCTTGGTAAACGTGGCTGCTTGGGTCTATGCTGCATTGAATTGGACAAAATTTCGGTCGCCCCAAGTTTGAACTTTCTCCAGGTCTTGATTAATTGCTCTAATCTGCTCCTGTCTGCGGTGATGAGTCTCAGTCGCTGGTAAGGGTTTTTCTGATCTAAAGTGGGAGACAAGGGTACTGTCATCTGCAAAACTGTAAACAGGATTATTTGTTTCGGTCAGCAGGTCAATAATATAGATGAGGAACAGAGTTGGTGAAAGTATTGCGCCCTGAGGCACGCCCGCGTTGATGGTGAATGTGTCCGAGATGTGTCCATCGACTGCAACGTGCAGAGATCGGCTCTTAAGGAAACTGGCAAGCCAGCTGCAGAGAGAGGCTGGCAGTCCGAATGACGGTAGTTTGCTGAGCAGTCCGTCATGCCAAACTCTGTCGAATGCCTTTGAAATATCCAACGCAATCGCTCGAGACTCTCCGTAGTTCTCAATTGCCCTACTCCATATATGAGTGACATAGGCCAATAATATCTCCTGTCGATCTCTCTTTGCGAAAGCCGTATTGATTATCGCAGATTATTTTGTTGTTCTCGAGGTACTTGAGCAGTTGCTGATTGACTACACGTTCCATGACTTTGGAGATTATTGGAAGCAAGGCAATTGGACGATAGTTTAAGGGCGTGGTTTTCTTGGCCTTTTTTGGAACAGGTTGCACTCGAGCGACTGTCTAAGAAGATGGGTAAATCCCTTTTCCGTTAGACAGAGAAAAAAGCCTGGAAAAAACGGGTGTTAGTTCGTTGGCGCAGTTCTTTAACACGATGGCAGGTATTCCGTCCGGTCCTGATGCCTTTTGCGTATCTAGATTTTTAAGGATTTTACGAATATCACGGTGATGAAATTTGACTTCTGCCATGGTAGTGTTGATGTTCGATAAGGTGGGGAGAGTCTTGCCTTGGGGGACGTCTAAGGTAGAGTGCGAAGAAAACATTTTGGCGAGCGTTTGCTTTTTCCCTGGCTGTAGTCGCTGTGATGCCACGTTCGTCCGTCAAAGGTGGGAGAGACGTTTTTGTAAAGTTGTTACTTACTGCCTTTGCTACCGACCAGAAATTCCTGGAGCCACTGGGGCATTGTAAAAGTTTATTCCTGATCCTTTGATTGTGTTTGTTCTTAGTTTCGTCGATAACACGCTTGCATTCGTTTCTCGCTTCGACAAAATAATTGCGATTTTCAGCGGTCTGATTTTGCTGCCAGTACTTGTAAGCTTGCTGTTTCCTACCCACAGCTCTTTCGCATCTTTTGTCGAACCAGGGCTTTCCTTTTGATGGTAACTTGATGGAATTTGGGATGTATGCTTCCATTCCTGAGGAGATTACTTGCGTGATCTTTTCGCAGCAGACTGACGGGTCGTCAGCGCCAAAGCAGACGTCGAGCCAAGGAAAATCTAGATAGAACTCCCTCAGATCGTCCCAGTTTGCAGAATTGTAATGCCAGATTTTGCGAGGCAATGGTGGATCCTTCTGTACTGTATGAGTGGCAATTCACAAACCGTTGTAATAAGTTTGTGGTCGGAAGTACCTAATGGCGGACCAACTGTAACTGTGTACTGGTCAGGATTGGTGGTTAGAAAAAGATCCAGGAGGGCGGCGAATTCGCCCCTCTCTGAGATTCGAGTTGGTTCGTCTACAATTTGAGTAAGCCCGCAGCTGATGGCGAATGCTTCAGCCTCTCTACCTTCGTTGTCGGTCTTGTTGTGATGTTTGAGCCAGTTGGTGTTGTGGGCATTGAAGTCTCCCAGAACGATTATTTCTGAACTGGGGTGATCAACCTGTATTGAGTCAAAAGTGGTAGCTAGTGTTGAAAAAAAGCTTTGGTAGGCTCTATCGCTCGGAGGGCGATAGAGACAACATATAAACTTGGTTAATCCCTTGGCGGTGAACTTGAGCCACATGACGTCAAGGTTGTTCGGTTCGAGTGTTTCCTCTCGGTGGCATGAAAGGTCGCTTCGGACAAAAAGGCATATTCCGAACTTATGTCTAAATCGGGTATGTAAGTAACCAGGATAAGGGTAGTTCACTGTTGTTGTTGTAGAACATACTTGTGTTTCTGTAAGGGCTAGTATGTGTGGTCTATTTGCCTGTAGATGTTGGTGTACCGAATTTATGTTTGTATTTAGGCCTCTTATGTTGCAGAAATCAATTCTAAATTGGTTCGGTATCTTTGCTGTCTGTGAAATGCGGAATAAAGGGCTCCCAGGGCCACCCAGCGCCCGGAGATCCGAATGGCCGGGGAGTTTACCTCCGAAATATTTTGATCCGGGAAGCACCATCATGTCCATATTATTATATTCCTACTGTGGAACCCGGAACCACCAGCGCGGAAACGGAACGTGATTCGGGAAAACCACTTAGCGCCTCCCAGTTCTGGTGGGGTGATCTTTCACCGGACGATGCGAGTAGGCGTATGCATCTACCACCTAGGGCCGCTTCCACTGGATGCATCGCCTCAGACTATTTCCTTTAGTGGTCCCTAGTCTGACAGGGGTAAAAATAGGGTTTGTTGGGTCACTCCCTAGTGATCAGCTCCAGACTTTGTACTTTGGTGTTCTCCAGCCTGGGGGAGGACGATAGGATTTGATGGGTCACATCCCGTGGCAACTCGGAATGGCGAGGGCGTCACTCCCCGTAATCAAACTGCTCTCACCAGTTTGATGTTCCTGTCAGCTAATACAATGCATACATACATAAGAAAACATGAAAATTTTTTCATATAAGTATGGGTCCAAAAATGCATAGTTTCCAAGATACAGGGTCTCAAACTTTATATAAAAAATCAGTTTTTTGTTAATATCTTAAATATGATTTTACTGATTTCGTTGAAATTTGGCAGTGTTAATTGTAGTAATAAGAAGCTCATTTAGCCTTAATTAGATTAAAAATATAAAGTCCAGTGCCATCCCGGGGGGCATCATACCGAATATTTTTGACATAGAAATGTGCGCCACTGACTGTTTTAAACGTTTTATATATTTTTCGTATTAAGCAACTAAAAATACAACATTTTTGTTTCTTTAGTTGTGTTCATATCTTGTTTCGTTTTCGAGAAAAAAAATAAATATTAGTTTATTACATTTCTTTAGGGCACCAAATTCTACATCAAACGCTGTAATAAAGTGGTTTAATTTTTTTTTCTCGAGAACGAAACAAGATGCGAAAACAATTAGAGAAACAAAAATGTTGGATTTTTAGTTGCTTAAAACGAAAAAAATATAAAATGTTTAAACGAGTCAGTAGCGCACATTCCTTTGTCAATAATATTCGGTACGATGCCCCCGGGACGCCACTGGACTTTATATTTTTAATCTAATTAAGGGTAAATGAGCCCCTTATTACTACAGATAAAACTGCCAATTTTCAACAAAATCAGCAAAATCATATTTAAGGTATTAACAAAAAACTGTTTTTTATAAAAATTTTGACACCCTGTATCTTGGAAACTATGCATTTTTGGACCCATGTTCATATAAAAAATTTCATGTTTTCTTATGTAGAACCAGTCCTAAAATTATTAGCACCGTATTCCCGGACACCCAGTACATTTTCCTACTTTATAACCACTCTAAATATGCTAATTCAAGTTTTAATAGTCTAATATTATTTTCTCAGGAAGCAGAACTTTTTATGAAGAGCAACTTTTTTTCGTAAAATCAACAATAAAGAAGTTTCCCATATGGTTCCAAGTTAGTGAGACATACTGTATATAATTTAATTCTTTTAAAGCCTTTTCTCCCCGAATAATATTTCTTTAAATGAAACGACAGGTCAAAATAAAAAAACAAATTCTGGTAAAACCATAAGAACTTCGTTTGAAGGGGAAACACATAAAATATCAACAAACTGCTCACGCCCTAAAAATTCAAAAAGGTAACCAAAAAATGTTCACCCGTCTCAATACATGGTAATGATCTGACACGTTAAAATTTTCAACTTCACCATAACATTAATTCATACAATTCACTAAGAAATTGTCAATGCAGCTAGTAGATACTGCGCTGACTCTGGTCGGTTGCTTTTAAGTTATGTTCTAGGTACTCATAACGTCAGGAAGAAGAGACACATTAAAATGTTTGAGACACTAAAATTTACGTCAAAATCTCCTCCAATGATAAAATAATAATTAGGTTTACTTAAAATAATAACATATCATTTAACAGTTTCAAGAAAGAAAGAAAATTGACCTGGGGTGGCTTGTATATATCAACTAAAAATAGTTCGTAATGATCAATAATTCTAAGGCAGCGACACTGCATGATTCTCTCTATACAAAATTGATTTACATCGCAGCCAGTAATAGTGTTATTAAATATATCATTCTTAAAAAGAGCACCACCCCCGTGTTTAAAGGGTTCTCTGCTAAAGAAGTTACCAACATATAATTTTGAAGCTTGACGTCATTTAATTGATCACTTTTCAGTCAATGTCCACTAATTAGTAAAAAATAACATCTTGATTTTTGAGCAGTATATCGAGTATCAAACAGACATTGAGCATTTTAATGACCATATAAGCGGAATTGTTATTTTTTTAAAGGGCACGAAAAATCCTTACTTATTACATTATTTTTTTTTATCTGTACCTATAGCTTGTAGTACTTTAAGCATTTCTGACATATTTTGTTTAAACGAAGAAATATATAGTTCAACGTGAAATTCACTATGCACTCTGCTAAGCGGCACATCAGGCAAGCTTATGCTTATATCGTTGTCTGAACTTCCATCAGTAAAAATCGGATTATATGCAACCAAAAACCTTAAGAATATGCGCATATATATGCAAAAAAATTATAGGGTATGTAGGATATATTCAAAAAAAAAAACATAAATATGCAATTAATATGCAGTAATAAAACAACAAAATCTTGATTTTCTAAATTAAATTTTCACTAAATTAGGGAATTTAGTATTGAATATAAATAAATTAAACTTGTATATACTTTATTAAATCACAAAAATTCAATTTTCCTATATCAATTTATATCAAATTATGTTAGTATTAATTTGAAAAATTATAAAACGCAGTAGTTATTGCGTGTGCTGCAAGGTTTTCAACTAAAAAATTGTGGCGTCTATCACTAAGGATATGTTTGTATAAAGAAAACGATCTCTCTACATCTGGTGAAGTTATATATGGGGCAAAATTCAAACTTTGGAATTAAGGCAGGTTCAGTAGCCAAATTATTTACAGTTTCCCTTGATAATATGTTTACGACCTGCCTTAAAACTTTAAAACCTGTGTTTTTTTCTCGTATATTTTTTAAGTTTGCCGCTACTGATTTTCCTATCACGCCTCATATTTGTTTGCAATTTTATACATGTGTTTATATTATAACATACTCATCGTCTCTGGTAGACTTGTACACGATTCTCCTAGTTGCAAAATCCAGCTAGAAATCCATAGTTACACTTAACATATATTACTGTTGTTCCACTTTTACATTTTGAAACATTTCTTTACACTTTTGGATGCACTGTGAATCATCAAACATTTGTGAAATTAAGTATTTTAATTTTTGGATATTGTCCGTATAAAATATTGCCGCACGAATATAAGTACCCCATCTGGTCATGACAGGCTCAGGTGGTAATGGTACTCCGGGCAAATTCGCCTTATAAAAATATTTTTTTTCTTCAAACGTCAGTAAATCCGTTATTACGCGACTGTGTAGGCGGCCGTGAAGTTTCGTTTTTCCTCCGCCGGAGCTTTACTTTTCCGCCGGCGGAGGTAAAAGTGTTGTCATAGCAACATAGATACGATACAAACAGAACAACTAAATAAGCGTCAACAACTCAAGATTTATTAAACTACAATTTGTATTTATCACTCAATTTGTGACTGAATTTCTAAAAATCACTAATTTAGGAACAAATTGGTTATTATTTAATCGAACTTACTCAATAACTGCTTATCAATACGGAATTAAAACGCAATCGGAGACGCAATCTTAAAAAAATAATTATTGTTGACAGTGGCCACTGACAGCTTTATGTTACACTACTATAGCAACAACCTGTGCCTATTCACCGACACCGGTCTAAGCCGCCTTGCGAACCCACTTATCTTTAATAGTAATTAGATATTATTACTATTAAAAAGAGATGTTTTTGCATTAATTTGTCGACATTTGAAGAAAAAACAGCATATTTTAGTTGGAGGAAAAGTTACTTTTCATGGCTTGCTCTCTATTACCAGCCTCACTCCGTTCGGCTGTTAAACACGAGCGCGCCATGAAAAGTATCACTTTTCCTCCATATAAAATAATATACTATTTCACATTTTTTACTATTAGGTCAATGACCGATGGGAAGAAAGCTCTAATAATTTTCGCAACCATATTTAATCCTTGAGCTAGGCAAGTTACATGATTTAAATTTTAATAAAATATATTTGAATTCTGTCCTGCCTTTACCATATACGGCGCAGCATTGGCCAACAGGACAAGAATTTTATCTACAGGAACTGAATTCGGAAGAATGTGAAGAAATGTGTTAATGTTTCTTGAATAAAACGGGTGTACCTATCTGTAAGGTTATCTGTTTTTTTCGAGTTCTTTTACAGCTATTAGGTAAGATTTTTTTGGATCTTCTTCTGTTAGTATTCCGAACCTTAAATTAACTATGTAACGACCACGCGAATCAGTTGTTTTGTCGACAATAATATACATAGATTTACCTCCAATTTTGTTCTTTATGTCATCTAGCACGGTACCTAATAATACCTTTCCAACGACGATTTTGAAGTGAAAACTTCTTTAGCACGGATTTGATTTGAGACCCGATGGAACGAAAACACGACAGTAAAAAGAGATTTATAGGATGTATAGCCTGGAAGAGAATTAGATGTTGTTAAGAGTAAAAAGTAAAAAGTAGTTCTCGTCTGATCACTGAAGTTAAGCAACGTCGGGCGTGGTTACTACTTGGATGTCTGACCGCTCTGTTTAGTTTTGTGAGGGATTCATTTCTACCGCGTGTGAAGTGCAGACATGATTTTTTTCCTTAACGAAAAAAACTGTTTTATCTGGAGCATTATATTTTGAATATATTTGCACAAAAGCCTTTCATGCCGGATGGCCAGCTTGAAACATTTTACACAGATATTCGTTGAATTCTGACTGGCCATGGTTTTCGTTTTTAAAAGTCTCAAAAAGACTGCTTCAGTATGGATGGGGCAGGACTTTATCTTGTTGACCTTAGCAATGTGAAATGGCGTCCTAATGCGTTGGTCAATTTGTAATTGCTTCGAGCAAGTAGACCACTCTTGAACAAGGCTTGTAAATAAACTTGATCGCCGACCAAAACAAATTCTGGATAAGGCTTAATCCACGAAGTACATTGTATTTTCGACACAATCACCATTTTCGATTGCACTTTTCCTTTGTTAGGCGTAAATTCTAACTGCGGACACGACAGACGATAACCTCAATAATATTGGTAAACTGCAACAAATGAATACAAATAAACCCAGACTAATGCAATTTCTCAATAGATGAATAGTTTATTACATTATGTACTTTATATTACTTTATTTTTTATTTATGTTCATTGCCCACTTAAGGAAATCCCAATCTAAATCTAGTTTAGGTGACGCTGCGGCGGGGTGAAGAAAAGGACAGAAGTCTCAAAAAATGCTTGGATATGCAATAGTTCCTTAAATGTGCATTTCTTCTTCAAAAACACAAAAGAATGCAAAAATGCATATATATGCAAATGCATGCATAAAATTCGATCTTTATCCATCAGTGATGGCAGCAGGTTTTGACACCTGAACTAATGCAGATGCTGAAGAACCATTACAAGTTTTCGATATCTCAATCATATTACTATAATTAAATAGGGAGTATTCAAAATATTGTGGAAAAATTCGAAGAATATATTTTCTTCTCTTGATACTTTAACAAAAGTGATCGATTTCCATAGCTATGGGCATCAGAAAGATAATTAGTATCAAGATACGAGATATAGTCAAAAAAACGAGCACACAACAATGCAATTTACATTATAGACAAAATTGTTTAACACTTTTTTGCCTTTAGAGTATGCAACACCTACAAAAGGTACAGTTATGTGGCTTAAGTCAAAGAATATTATAGTACACAATAGAAAACTCATCCCATGTTAAAAATGTGTATCTCCTATGGAAGCAGACTTTTCGAGCCTGCTTCCATCGAGCGAGTCTCGCCGTAAAAGCGACCGCGTGCCCGGCCACGTTGCCAAATTTGTGCGGTTGAAATTCGCCCGGCGCGGCGTCAAAGATAATAGATAATTCTACTAGGAAAATATTTGTTGGTCGTGTCGTGTTGTCACGCTCACGCAGTAGCGACTTGAGTAGCAAGCGTGCAGGAGTAGACGAAAAGCAGTTTTCATTTACGTATACCTAAAATAATTATTATTGAGAGTTTGAGATATTAAATTGTAATCTAGGTATGGCTTCAAATGCTGGCCATTTATGCCAATATTTAACACTCTACCACTGTATAATATGATTGACAATGGGTGGTATGCATAAAATTTAGGCAAATGCTTTTACTTAATTTTTTTTTGAAATAAACATACAAATTAAGAACATCCAACTTGCGTAGGTAAAGAGCAAAAGCAAATGCTTTATTTTATTCATTATTGTCAAAGATTTAGAAATAAAGTTTATTTTTGTTCAACAATAATTATAGACATCGTTGCCAAACAACGTCATCTTAAAGTTAAGGTAAATTCGAACCTAACAACTATTACCTGTACTATTACATTTTCATTGGTTAGATGTGAACAAATAATTTATTATGGGTGCTAACTTATTTACGCGCATCATTGTAAAAAGTATATAATTTGGCGATTTCAGGTTGGCCAACACATTTTTTTTCATGACACACTGGGGAGGACTTTAGTGAACGGAATACACAAGGTGTCCGGGAAAATGTGAGAAATCTCCCGGGTTCAAATAGAACACGAAGAAATAACGTGACAAGTTCCTATATTTTTTCCCTCCCTACGGAGATATGGGCCCCTAAAGGACGCTGCTAGAAATCGTTTTTTCTTGAATAACCTCCAAAGTACTTAACATAAATTAATAAAAATTTAGTATAAAGAACTCCTTAAAATAGTTGCAACATATTTAGCTTCTTTGGTTTACCAGGGGCGGACAAAATGTAACACCTTAGTGCTTACTTTTTTAACACCCTGTATGATAAAGACCCAAAAAAATGTTTGGATAGCTTGAACTTTAAGCTATAAAAAAGTATTCCCGTTCAAGAGCGATTTTTGAGTTGTTATCCAAAAAAAATAAGAAATCCGAAGAAATCAGTCGATTTTCTTAATATGAAATAAAACATTAATTTCTGGGTTAGTTTGGGTTAGTTTTTTTTACTCGAAAACTGTTTTATCGATATTGAACAAGAATAATTTTTCGATAGCTTAAGGTTCATGCTACCCACAAATATTTTTTTGGTCCTTATCGTACAGGGTGTTAAGAATATACGCATTAAGCTGTAAACCTGAGTCCGCCCTGGTAAATTAAAAAAGCTAAATATCTTTTAAGGGCCCTATTTTAAGAGGTCCCTGCTAGTGTTATCATATAAAATGTTTATTAACTTACCTACATCAAGTACTTTAAAAGCTATTCAAGAAAGACCTAAAACCAGCGGCGTCCTTTGGGAGCCCATATCTCCGTAGGGATGGCCGGTAGGAAAAAAATTATAGAAACTTGTCATGGTATTTTTTCGTGTTCTATCTGAACCCGCGAGATTTCCCAGATTTTCCAAGACACCCTAACTATTTTTTAGACCCCAGTGAAATCTTTCTTTATGTTGGTAATATTCGGTGATTAAACGCGAATGTAATTCATTAAGTTTAATGGTATTAAAAAAGTACCATATATTGACTCCTTAATTTCTTGTATTTCTGCCCTACAAAAATGTAGTTTCCATCAATGTTGGTCATTCCTATATCAATTCTTTACTTATTAACATCATCACAATATTACATTTAGTTCCTTGGCATTTCACACTGACATGACTGACAATGACAAAAGGTAAATTAGGGTAAAATGTACGAAATGCCTTTTAATGCTATTTTTTTGCTTCACCAGTAACACTGGGTGATTCCTTACCAAAAAAAAACCGTAAATGCAAAAGTTGTATTATTTTTCCTTTACTATCTTTTAAGCTCCTTGAAAAAAACAAGTCAGTATCGGAAAGCAGCGAAACAAAAGCAACATGGGTTTTCTCTAATGGACTACCCTGTATATTTTACGCTAAAAAGAAAAACTTTTCCTCCTGGCTTCAAAATAGTATATTCTGTAACTAGGAGGAAAAGCAAAACATTCCTGGATGGACGACTGGACGAGGCGCAGCCGAGGCCAGCAACACAGGAGTCCAGGAATGTACTTTTCCTACTAGTTGCACATGCTACTTTTTATCCGATTGAATTAGAATACGTACTTATAAAAATAGAGCCAAATATTACTCTACATAAAAACGGTGTTTTAAATTTAAACTCAACATAATATCAAGTTTTGAATCGAGCGAGCTTGAAGTTTATTACGTAACTACGGAAACTACAGCTAAATGTTACTTTTGATAGACGTCAGATCTGACAAACAAGGCGTTTGAATAGGACAGAAATGTTACATTCCCGTCCTAGGATGGAAATGTTATATTCCCGGACAGTTATTTTCTATTCCTGCATGTACAGTTATTGCATGTTGCCAAGCAACGAATACAAGATACTGGAATCATGACTTTTGCGGTGAGAATACACATCGGAAAGGTGTCGTTTTTCATCCGATCGGATAAAAATATATAATATGTTGACATTCAGAGTAGATGCTTCAGAAATATTCAAGTTTGAAACTCACATAATTGCAAATGGCTGCCTCGGTCAACCACGTTGACAAGTTCTAATTTGACAGCTCCAGAAAAGTGAGATACTAACAATATAATAACAATAATAAAGCGAAAACGTTGGCTAGCCATTAGCAATTATGTGAGTAATATGTGTAATTATGTGTATTATTATGTGTAATATTTCTGAAACATCTATAGTCAAAAGCGATCTTATCGTGCGGGTCCAAAGGTTACAATTTTTATTAAAAACTTCATTTATGGCAGATTTTGCTTGCAAAATCTGTCAAAGGCATGATAATTAATGAGAAATGTGACCTTTGGACCCGCACGATATGACTGCTTTTGACTATACTCTGAATGTCAACATATTATATATTTTTCAAACCAAGAGGAAAAGATCTTTCTCTTTAGCGTAAAATATATAGGGTGATCCATTAGAGAAAATTCATGTTGCTTTTGTTTCGCTGCTTTCCGATACTCACTTGTTTTTTTTAAAGAGCTTAAAAGATAATATAGGAAAAATAACACAAGTTTTGGATTTACGTTCAATGACTCTTATGAAAGGAAAATATATTTTCACTAATTCAGTTAAAGTAACAAAAAAAAACAAAAGAATCTAGACCTCCTTGTTTTCAAGGTATTGTACAAACAATCAACGCGGTAATTATGCTGAAAAAAGTGATGGTAATGGTTTTATTCTTACAAAACGGTTAAACCAAGATTTTTTTTTTAATTTTTCGGTGTCGTTAGGCAGAAAGGCGGCTGGAATTTAAATCCATCCGCAAAATCATTTTGATTATCTTTTAGAATACAAACCATTACTAGCCTTTTAAAACCGTCACAATATTCCAATTGTAAAGAGGACTTTGACAGGCAAATATTGTTATCTACTAATGCAACATCAAAAAACAAGAACAGCGCTGACAATGAATTTTTTAAATGTCTTGAAAGTTAAGATGACATTTCTGATGCGGAATCCACTAGTGCTGAAAATGTATTAATTGAAAACGCAACATACACAACACCTTTGGAAGAATGTGCTGTCACTTATTATACAGATTGCTTAAATAATTTTGAGAGCTGCAATAAAAGTAATATTCCACTTTTAAAGGATTCAAAGCAAATATTTTTTTTAAATAAAAATTATGGAGGAAAATCTGAAGAGTCTTTTGTTGTGTACCAAAAGATGACATAGTTGTTATTGTCCAAAAATCATTTTTATATTTCCGTAAATATTTTATTCTGTATGAGTCGAGAGAGAACCTTGCGGTAAAAATAACAGACAAAATTTTGGCAAAAAATATTCGTTGGTTGGCTGATAAAAATAATAACTGTTACAGACACAAAGTTTTATTAATTGAACAGATGGTTGTAACTAACATTTATATGTTTTGTAAATGGACATTAGATAAAAACGAAAAAAAGGAGCAGCAAAAATTAAACAACCTTAAACATCAATAAAAAATATATTTTGTCAATAATAAAACAATTTAGATAGGTAAATATTACAGGTAAGATTTCGACAGATTTTCAAAGTAACAATTTTTTAGAACTAAAATAGTAAAGTGCGTATTCAAAAACACTTTCTTACTTAGTCGCATTAGTCGAATATTTAGGTATTTACCAAAAAACTTTAATAAGCTTAGCAGTTTAGCTCCTCTGCTTTGGTTAATTTATTGTACAGATTGTTTACGTATAATGTTGCCCCTCTGACTTATTTATGTTTCGAGCTTAAAAAAATACTGAATTTTATAGTTTTAAATATTATGTACCTGGTACAGTTTTTGCCGAATAAGATCCGATAATCTATAAAATGCCGACATAATGTATTTACGACTTTTTTATTTTTATGTTGTTTAATAATATAATATATTCTATTTTATAGAAATAGGGTAATAATCATGGACGTTGTTATTATACATGTAGTATTTTTACATTGTCTCCGGACCTATACCCACCTATGCAAATTTTCAGCTCGATATGACAATTTAAATTCGAAACTTGGCCCCCTTCTCCTAAATACGGGCCTGTTCCAGCTCAAAAATACTATAATAATTTTACAACGTCTCCGGACCAAATAACGTATGCAAATTTAATGCTCGATACAATTTAAATTGAAAATTTGGCCCCCTTCTCCTAAATACGGGTCTGTTCCAGCTCAAAAATACTATAATAATTTTACAATGTATACGGACCAAAAAACGTATGTAAATTTAATGCTCGATACAATTTAAATTTAAAATTTGGCCCCCTTCTCCTGAATACGGGTCTGTTCCAGCTCAAAAATACTATAATAATTATACAATGTCTCCGGACCAAAAAACGTATGCAAATTTAATGCTCGATACAATTTAAATTTAAAATTTGGCCCCCCTTCTCCCGAATACGCGTCTATTCCAGCTCAGAAATACTATAATAATTCTGCAATGTCTCCGGAACAAAAAACGTATGCAAATTTAATGCCCGATACAATTTAAATTGAAAACTTTGGCCCCCTTCTCCTAAATACGGGTCTGTTCCAGCTCAAAAATACTATAATAATTTTACAATGTATCCGGACCAAAAAAGGTATGCAAATTTAATGCTCCATACAATTTAAATCTAAAATTTGGCCCCCCTTCTCCTGAATACGGGTCTGTTCCAGCTCAAAAATACTATAATAATTTTACAATCTCTCCGGACCAAAAAACGTATGCAAATTTAATGCTCGATACAATTTAAATTTAAAATTTAGCCCCCCTTCTCCTGAATAGGGGTCTGTTCCAGCTCAAAAATACTATAATAATTTTACAATGTCTCCGGACCAAAGAACGTATGCAAATTTAATGCTCGATACAATTTAAATTTAAAATTTGGCCCTACTTCTCCTGAATACGGGTCTGTTCCAGCTCAAAATTCTCCTCCTAAATATGGTCTTGTACCAGCATATAAACACGATAATTTTGCATTTTTATCCAAACTAAATACGTACGCAAAATTTCTGCCCCATCGGTTTGGGATAACTGTTTTAAAATTATGTGTGTAATTTGTGACAACTTGCCTTGGAAAATGCGAAATAATAATATAACATTGAGTCGGTATAAGTGGGGACATTTGGCAACACTGCGTCGCGTTCTGGCCGGCGACACGAGGGTAACCGCATATTATATTCGTTTTACGGGGGCATTGATGTCTCCGTACAGATTCACAGAGTGCCATTTCAATAAGCCTTCTATTCGTAGTAGTATTTTCTTTGCTTAAGTACACTGAACATTATTGTTGAAATTTAAAGAGCGACCATGTAATGCTTCTCTAGTTCCTGCAAAAAAAATAACATTATCAAACCTGGTATAATCGTTACATAAATGATTCAAATCTTTAATTACGTGCCGGATTACCGAATTGGGTTTAAAAAGTAGTAATTTTATTTTCTCTGTTATTCGTAATATTATTCAAAATTGGCCAATAGTCCCGCATATTCTCATATTCTCATCCTACTATTAAGCTGGGATTAATGGAATCCTGTTTTTTGTTTACACAATGGTGCATTTAAGTAACTCTTGACTGTGATTACGTTGAATATTTTCAGCATTAGCCGCCAGGGTGTCTTTGCTTGCTAAATAATCGCTATCGCTAAACTGAAAAGAATGAGTGTTTTTAGAGTCATGATCTTATTTCTAACATTTTGTTACAAATACACTTAAGGAATTTACGTGTCGTTCGAGAGTACTGACTTAATAACCAAAACCAAAGTTTTGCGTTCCACCACCTTAGGTATCTTGTTTGAAACTATTTTTTGAACATTGCTATTTATGTCGCTTACATTCTGCAAAAAAGTTGAGCTCATCGTCACTTTCAGTCGCCTTATCAGGACCACTCTTTTGCCATAATGGACGAGACTAAGTTTTTTTTAGTTCAAGTCGAAGTTCAATTAATTTAATTTGTTTATATTCATGGTAACGTAGGAAATATTTCTTTCGTTCTTATGGAAGTAGTTCTCCTGAAAACTAACAAAAACACCAAACACGCAATGTTTTCAGTCACTCACAAAAAATCGATTCAAATCGCCATCGAAAACAATAAATTTACGGACACAATGTGAATGTCCTATACCAATGAGTACAACAACAATCCTTTATAATAGGAGACGATTCCATTATAGCTATTATTTTTCTCAATTTTTTGTACTTGAAGCCGCATTTTAGCAAAATATTACGTAAAGTTACCAAAAATTTATATTCATAATTGGGATAATCCCGTAACTTATCTTGAATCATTTCTATGTCAGGACTTTGTTTTCTTTGTAAAATTGATGCACATTGCACAACTTGGCGTATAACTTCAACTAACAACTTTTTTAGGTTTCTGATTAGCATTTTCCGTTTTACGGAATAATCGATGATATTTCCTGCTCCAATTACTGTGTAAATTACGGTAGGAGTTAGTTTAATTAGCTCACAAATCCTTTTTAAACAAAAACTTCAGTTTTTTAGCAAGTGTAAATATTTAAAATAAGTCTCTGGGTTTGAACATGTAAGTCTTCATTAAAAAATTCCGACGGCTCGCACAGTCCGTTTATTGAAACATCAAAAGTTCTCCACAACGTCGTCTTGCAACAGTACCAACAACAACGGTAACAACAAAATAATTTAGAAAATTATAACCCTCGGGCACACTCTTTGTACATTCGCTAAAATTCCCAAGAACGGAAACAAACTAATTTTTATTCCTTCTATTTTAATCATCATGTCACACCACTGGCAATGTTCTAATAACTTAGCAGGCAGGTGTCTACAGGGGACTAGACATTTTATAGATATTATTTTATTTTTTATCCACCAAATAATATTTTAGCGACTATAAGAGGCCGTCTATGAAAGTTCGAGCGACAAATTATTCGTAGGGAGTCTAATCATCATAAAATTCGGATATTTTTGTTTTGGGTGAAATTAGTAAATTTAGCAGACCAGGTACATGACTATTTTGTTTAGCTGTTCGGATTTACTTTCTAATTACTATAATAATAATGCTGGTTTGTATTTTATTTCTCTAGTTACGCGCTAGATGGCAGTATCTAACTTAAACAAGTATCTATAGTATTCATCGAGTTGTGAAAGAAGTATCCAATATTTTTTACTGAGCGAAGTATACGATATTATGCATCCGGTAGGTACTTTCGCACACCTTTAGTTCCAATATAGTTAGGATTAGACCTATTGGCAGATAAATTGTCTGGGTTATGCTTGTTAAGTATAACCCGCACATAGACAAAACGCGCCAAAAAGATGAATGTGTTTATGGTCCACACACCAGAAGTGAAACTTCGTGTTCCATATACAAATAGGTATAATATTTTTTAAATGTCGCATGTGTTTTCATAAGAAGCAAAAGTCGGCTCGCTAGCCCACTCTCTCTTTCTCCTGCAGTGTTTCTACGACGTATTAACTATCTCCTTTTCTGTTTTTTTTTTACCAACACTCTATCTCGGTCTCTAAGACCTCTTAGAAATTCCTACATGCCCTTAAATCAATAATTCAATTTTGTATTATGGACTAGATTAGAGTAATTAGAATCAAAACTATCAGGTAACGTCTTGAAGATGAAACAAGATAATAGTCGAGAATAGAATATAGTTATATTATAAAGGGCACATCTGATATTCTTTTTCAGAAATACCATAGAAGCAAAATTATTGCATTATTAATGTCACATTACCGGTTAATCCATATCATAAATAAAAACCTATGAGTTCCGGATCGGTCAGATTTGAACCTAGGACCTGACATCTGTACCATCCAGCCGTTACTAAAAGTCTGATAAAGCCAATTAGCTATCGGCTTCGTTTTAACTCTACATGAATTTCCGAACCCGAAAAATCTTATCATAAAATGGCAACTATATTTAAAATTGTTGTTAATAGGAAGCCTCGTAGTCTGGAAAACTGAGAGTGGAATGCCGCGCATAAACGCAACTACTACTAGACAAATAACTATGTAGATTAGAAAAATTATCATCTAAATTAAAACAGCGCACCGGCGCGACGCGGCGCAAACATTCCGCAGTGATTAGTGTGACTACAATGTCACTCGCATCCTCATTCGTCCTCAATCATTCAAAGGGAATTTAAATACGTATTTAAATGTTAATGCGAGAGATTTAGCTCTCGAGATAGAAATTTTATCCGGGCTACAGCGTGAAAGCTGTGAATGCGGTTATAAGCTAAATAAGCCACTCCGTTGGAGTCAATATAAGCTTATAATAGGAGCCCCAAGCAACAGCATAGACAAAGGACTTTATCGCCCCGCGTCGTAATTCCTGCGGTACATTGTTCTGACAACCCCGACGAAGGAAACAATGGAATTAACACTAGTTGAAAATCTCAATGGCTGTGAAAACATTCTTATCTTGGTAATATTGAGTTCATGTGAGATGCCAGACAAGGAAAAGGAACCAGCTTATTTCTATTCAAAACAGTGGAAGAAATCCCGAAGAAGTCCAAGTAGTGATAATAAAATCTGTCAAAAATAAGGTTAAGGTATACATAATAATAGACATAGAACTATGATTGCCACGCTCTTTATTATCCTCTAATTTTATTTAATTATTTCCACCTCAGATTAGATGAATCGGAGCGTAAACAAAGCTTAGGGAAAAAAAGTTAAGCTAAGAAGAGTTGTAATGATGTGTAGGTCAAAACGAGCTATACTCGAATAGCGCAAATTTCACCCTAGCTCAATTGCCGAATAGTAGTGGGAGGGTGTGAGGGGGTTATTTATATAAAGGCGCCAGCGCCGCCAGCAACTTTTATATGGCATACGTCAGAAAATCAGAGGAAACATAAATAATAAAATAGCGGTGGCCATCAGAAATATGCCAAAAAAATATATAAACCATAAAATCACAAGTTAAGTCACTTCAAAATAACGATAAATCGACTACAGTGGGGCTTGGACGAGTTACTGCTACACTTTATAAAGGTGGCTATGTCTAGCGCTACGCTAAATATCGAAATCATGGAGAGAAGCTTGAGTGGTGTTCATACCAAAAGCATGAAAGACGTATTGCACTGTCTGCAAAGCTTATCGACCAATCAGATTAACATCGTTTGCGCTTAAAACTTTGGAAAGGCTATGTGAGCTATATTAGAGAGACTGTGCACACGTCAACTGACCGCAGCATCTCAACTGCTTACACTTTGGCCTTCCAGTCAATAGAGGCGGGTCAAGAGATCTAGCTGGACAACAAGGAGTCCACCTTAGGCGTATTTATTGAGATTGAGGGTGCGTTTGATGAAACCATCTTTAAAAAAATAATTTTAAAAGAAAAGCACTACTAGAAATAATACTTTCATATATTGTCATAGTACAGGGTGTTCACCCATAATGTCCCCCCCCCTTTAACTTTGTTAATTTTTAAGCTACAAAAAAAAATAAAAAACAGAATTGTAGGGTTTTTAATGTAGTTTTTGCACACGTAAAGAAAAAAGCAAAAAAGTGTACAGTATACAGGGTAGATCAAAAAGAAACATTTTTTTAAATCTAGCCCCCATTTTTTATTCGATTTTTCGATTCTACGTAAAATTCTATGAATTTTTACTATAGCACACTATATCCCTATTCCTAATACTTTAGGAGTTATTGACAGTTGAAGTCGCTATTTTTTAATTATAATAATAATTCTTTAATCATTTTTAAAACAGAAGATACAAAATCACTACTCAAAGCAATGAGGTCGAATTGAGGAAACTCAATATTTTCACCCCAATGACTTCAAAAGCTAAACAAAAAGTTATATTCTTAGGTGGCTGTTGCCATAAAAAAATAAAAGAACAAACAATATAGCGAATTCAACTGTCAATAACTCTTAAAGTATCAGGAATAGGCATATAGTGTGTTATATTAAAAATCCTTAGAATTTTACGTAGAATCGAAAAATCGAATAAAAAATGGGGGCTAGATTTAAAAAAATGTTTCTTTTTGATCTACCCTGTATACTGAACAATTTTTTGTTTTTTCCTTTACGTGTGCAAAAACTACATTAAAAACCCTACAGTTCTGTTTTTTATTTTTTTTTGTAGCTTAAAAATTAACAAAGTTAAAGGGGGGGACATTATGGGTGAACACCCTGTACATAGTATAGAAATATTTATTCAGTTAACTACGGTAAAAATCAGCAATCTTCGTTCTCGCCTCGTTGCTTAGCTTAGCTTAGCTTAGCGACCATATGGTTTGGGCAATTTCCTTCTCCTTTAGTCTCTTTTAGAAATGGAAAAAAAGGCCACCCACGTCTATGCTTTAAACCAAAGTAAATATTTAGTATTAAGCAAGTTTAAGCAGGTCGCCCACTGAAGCGGCACAGACCGGCCCGGCACGGCCAGCACGGCCGGCATAAGTTGCTATCTACGTTATTAAACGAGGCAGCGCCCATTTAATTCGAACAGCGCGAAACGGCATCTCGTTTAATAACGTAGATAGCAACTTATGCCGGCAGTGCTGGCCGTGCCGGGCCGGTCTGTGCCGATTCTGTGGGCGTCCTGCTTCAGCAAATAAGACGCGTTCCATTGGTGCTGCGTGACCAAGTAGAGATGTGCTCTATTATCGATATTTTATTTATGATTATTGTTTCTGTTGGTAGTAGGCAGCATGTTCACCGGAGTAGCAGAGCAACGCGGCTGAATACAGAAAATCACAAAACATGAGTAATTTGTGTTCTCGCTTGACGGAGCAGGTTGTTGGGTATACTGCTATTGGATTTTTAAAATGTGACTGGTTTGAAATTCAGATATCACGTAGAAACGAGCCACTTTTCGGAAGTCAACTATGTTGACGACAGATTTTTTTTTATAGCAGTGGCACATACACTAAAGTGAGATCCTATGGCGCTTGACAGGCGGTGTGTGTGCGAAGATATTGATTGACATGGTTTCTGAGTAGTTGTACGTTGTAATTAGGTAAACACAGAAGTCCTGGGAGTGAGTTCCACAGTGATGCAGCGCGAGATAAATCGATGTTCTAGATGTTTCCAGTTGTGCGGCGAACTGGTGCGTTCTTGCCGCCTGCCGAACTGTCTGACAGGCGTTGCCAGGGGGGTGGGGCGGGCCAGATCCTGAGAACAACTGCCGTGAAAGTATCTGTAAAAGAGGGGCATCTCGGCCATACGTATGCGGTGTTCAAGCCTATCCAGATTCCGGGTCACCGACGACACGCACAGCTCTCTTCTAAATGGAATCCAGCCGCTTTAGGGTGTGCTCGTACGGCATCGGCATCTCAGATGTGTGAGCAATATTCTAAGCACGGTCTTATTTGCGCTTTGTAGACAAGAGGAACTGCTGCGGTATATACAGTTTTTTGTTGTGGAATAGCGCACCAAGCTTCTGGGAGGCTGACTTTGCGATGTTAGAAACGTGGTGATGCCAGGACATATTGCTGTTGACCGAGACGCCCAGTTGTCCATTTGACGAGGATGAAGGAATAGTCCGCTGCACTGGCCCTCATGGTAAACGTGGCTGATTGGGTCTTTGCTGCATTGAGCTGAACCAAATTTCT
Organism: Pissodes strobi; assembly: GCA_016904865.1. Classification (NCBI taxonomy): domain Eukaryota; kingdom Metazoa; phylum Arthropoda; class Insecta; order Coleoptera; family Curculionidae; genus Pissodes; species Pissodes strobi. Next base: position 88,504 of record MU183813.1, read on the forward strand.
GTCGCCCCAAGTTTGAACTTTCTTCAGGTCTTGATTAATTGCTCTAATCTGCTCCTGTCTGCGGTGATAAGTCTCAGTCGCTGCGCTGGTAAAGGTTTTTCTGATCTAAAGTGAGAGACAAGGATTTTGTCAGCTGCAAAACTGTAAACAGAAATATTCGTTTCGGTCAGCAGGTCATTAATATAGATGAAGAACAGAGTTGGTTAAAGTATTGCTCCCTGAGGCACGCCCGCGTTAATAGTGAATGTGTCTGAGATGTGTCCATCAACTGCAATGGGCAGCGATCTGTTCTTAAAGAAACTAGAAAGCCAGCTGCAGGACGATGCTGGCAGTCCGAAGGACGGCAATTTGTTGAGCAATCCGTCATGTCAAACGCTGTCGAATGTCTTCGAAATATCCAACGCAAGCGCTCGAGACTCGCCGTAGTTCTCAATTGCCCTACTCCATATATGAGTGACATAGGCCAATATATCTTCTGTGGATCTCTCTTTGCGAAAGCCGTATTGATTATCGTTGATTATTCTGTTGCTCTCGAGGTACTTGAGTAGTTGCTAGTTGACCACACGTTTTATGAATTTGGAGATTAATGGAAGCAAAGCAATTGGGCGATAATTTGAGGGCGTGGTTCTCTTGCCTTTTTTGGAACAGGTTTCACTCGAGCGACTTTCCAAGGAGTAGACACTGTGATACCACGTTCGTCTGTCAGTTTATTTTATCCAGCCTATTTTGAGTCTTAAGTCGTATGTATTATCTATAGTATATTAACGATTTGAGTGCCAAGACCCAGCACCATATCTAGGATTTTTTCACTGTTGTTTTGAATTATTTGGGCTCAATAATCGAATTATTTCGATGTACGGTTCTAGTATCTGGAAATGGTGAGAGAGTGGCCTTGAAACACAACGGCAGTTAGGCCCCATTGGAACCTTGTGCGACTTCCCTAGGTCAACCGATCTATCTGGGTTATCGCTCAGCCTAATGCTGTAAAAAGACGGCAATATTTTCTGGGGAGGCTGTTCTGAGAACAGCCATGGCTGGCCACCGTCCTCACAGAATGGTTTCGCAGATGCTCTACAGCCTCTGCATAGAGATGTCTTGCATAGTCTCATTAGGTAGATATGCTTCCTTAGCTGGCAATGGCCAGTCAGAGTCCCTGCAATAAGTGGTAGGTGCTTTCCTGACATACATGTTTTTGCTGCAGACTCACTGAGGTGAGGTAGCTTAGTAGCTCCCTAGTAAGTCGTTAGTAACAGTTGGTTGTTTCGTCTCATCTTGCCCTAAAGTGTTCATGGATGATATTTTTAATCATGTGTTATCTTCGCGAAAAGTAGGTTTAAAGAGCCAGTTCCCGCAATATTTGAACCGATGCCTTTTTGTCAATTTATTCGCGAATTTCTGTTTGGGATTGTTCTTTTAGCTCCCGCTATGGTCAGGCAGGCAGTTTTCTGTACCTTTCTGGGCCTAAACATTGTCTTTTTTGCTGGTTTCAAATTTTTAGTGAGCAGCATCGTGAGCATCGGCATACGCCTTGGGGTAGAATCCATGTGAGTTCAGGTAATGCAAAAGGATGTCGAAAACAAAATTCCAGAACGCCTCCCTGCGGCCACTCTTTAGCTACAGTGCATCTCACCACAGTATTTTCCACCTTTATTTTCACGGTTCTCTTTGAGAGCATGCTGGACTCCAGTCACTGATAGCAGGAAGGACACCTCTGTTTATTAGGTGTAGCCACCTACACCGTAACGGTGTAGATGGCTAATAAACTGTAAAATTATGATTATTGTTTCTGTTGGTAGTAGGCAGCAAGATTGCTGATTTTTACCGTAATTAACTGAATAAATATTTCTATACTATGTACTATGACAATATATGAAAGTATTATTTCTAGTAGTGCTTTTCTTTTAAAATTTAAACCATTCATAAATAACTATCATTTCGAAGTTCTTTAATTCATTGTTGACGGAATGACAAAAACACTGAATTAACTACAAATTGATTTAAGAATTAAATGATAAATGAAATGTAAATAAGGGGACAGTAAAGAAAGCCAAAATTTGTATAAAATGGTAAATTAAAGTAGTCGATGAAATTTTAGCTTTAATCAACAATCAACTATTTTGCCAAATTCGCATCGTCACATGATGCGAAACAAATACGGAACGGACGCTTAGGCATTCAATTCAATTTAATATGCACATCCGATATTCAATAACTATTGGAATAATTTGAAAGTGTCATGCCTTATATGTCCTTTTTGGAAAGATGTGAATGCATTTATAGTAATTATGGAAAAATAACTCCTGCAGTGCACCCTTTCAACTTATTCACGCATATCAATTTAATACACAAAGTAAAATAACGAATTCGAATACGCGCAATATATCTTGATATGACTATCATCTTACTTTAGCATATTAACTTGAAATTGGCTGATTTGCACAATTTGTTTGAATATGAATCTCGAGTTAATTTAGCAACATGGCTGTTTAAGTATTTAAGGAGTAACAAATATTCTATAATGACCCTCAACCTCCTATCTTTAATGGAATTAAAGTTCAATTCAATAAACTAGTGCTACCGACTTGTGTGCATACAAGCTTTTATGCTTGGTAGAATGAGAGCAAATAATTATTTATGCAACTATCCGGCTCGAAGGACCAAATTTATGGTCGATACAAACAAATTAATTGCTTTAAGCCATAACGGTGTAGGTGGCTAATTAACTGTAAAATTAACCACAAGAAAATTAGTGGAATGTATTAAGATAGGGTGGTGGGGGATTTAGACATAAGTTGTGAATTGAAACTCGGTAGGTAGGTTAACTAATTATTTTAGTAATGCATTTGTAACTTGCATTAAATATAAAAAATATATATATGTATATAATTTATACAATGTCTACACTACTTGATGCATTCATTCTTTCACACATTAAAATAAATATACGAAAGCGTGCTTAATTAAAATATCTACTGAAAAGTCTTGATTTGTTAATTTAATATGAAACTTTTGTCTTTAAAATTTCAAGTTCCTTTCACTCTACAAATACCATGATTTTCCTAGTTTCTCTACTATTATCATACCCAAGGGTGGCCTATTTAACTTCATACATTGGATTCCATCTGCTAATCTGCTGGGATTGGAATGGATTTTCTCTACTGCCAAATTGCAGGCGCCATTTTTACAGTTTTACTTCTTCTTCACAAGAGACGGTACGATTTTGTATTGTCTCAGAATTGCGATAAAAACGCCGAAAAAAGGTCTTTGTCCAAACTTGGACCAAGGTAACAGAGGTACACTAGATATTTTCTAATATATGTGCATACAAACGGAGAAATTGCCTAAAAGGTTGTGACCTTTAAGCGCGAAAACGGGAACGAACAATTTCGCTGTTGATCGAGTGAAAGTTTAAACTGCACTTTTAGAGGCTAGAGAGCGGTGACTGGACCGATCTAGAACGCGAAAATAACTAATAAAATGCGAGAAACTAATCATTTGTCTCAAACAGTCATAGGACAGGGCTAGTTGTTTTTTGGCGCTAACGTTATGCGAAGCGGTGACTGGACCGACGCATCACGGTTGAGTGTTTGTAAAAGACTAATAAAACTAATTTCTTCTTCAAGTTTCTAGCTGGCGGCCTGGCGCCAAGACCAAATAAAAAGTAGAGGGTGGCGCAAATGCCGAATTCATTTGAGATTGAAAGGGTTGAAACTGTTTTCTTTCTTTATTTGACACATTATTGTTTACACAGTGCTGACGGAGACAAAGATATATTAACTTGATTAAACACGATTGAATTGCGTTCTAGGGAATGCTGTACATGACGGACTCTATTATACCAACAAAACCACATTCGGATTAAGGGATCGTAATGAAGAACTGAAATATGCTGCTTTAAATGCACAAATTTCCGTTTACCTGAGGTGAAATAAATATATTCGTGGATTAATTATGGCTCATTCATACTACATACATACAGTGTGTTATCACCAAACTATACGGTGAAAAAGGAAAGTTATACACGTGTTGGGGTATTTCTCCAACAATGCTTTCAATCAAATATCTCATTGCCTTTTTATGGTATCATTCATTGGTATTCATTGCTGCTAAAGCCAGCATTCTTTTTGACATTTTTCAAAATATTCGGCCGTGTGATTTTTATAGCCATTAGATGAATTTCGTTCTTCAGCACGGTCTGTAGTAATGGCAAGCGTCGAGTGAATTCCGAAAATAACGATTTTCCCGATATCCGCGACTATTCCCAATTTTACATTTAATCGCGAAAATCTCCATTAATTGAAATGTAATCAGAACAAACTTCGGATTCGGCCGGAATGAAAGTGCCGAGTTCAAAATTAAAAGGAAAATTAGATTCAAAATCTGATCGTTTCGAGACGACTATATTACTCGCCAATAATTTAATTGAATCACAGAATATTTACAGTCGTAGCTACTATAGGCAGAGTTACGTTGAAAGGGTGCTTTTAAGTAATAAAATTAGTAAATTCATTTATTATCTTCGTAGCTGTATTAATAAATATTACATTGGATTTCTAAATTTGATTTTTTAATTAAAATTATAAATGACAGTTATGAATGATTATATTAATATAGATAAAAATTATAATAACACAAATGATACATTTCTTTTATTTCAATGGATAAGAACAAAAGCAAATTAGATTCAATAGTAAAACAAAATAGCGTCAATGTTTGTGTTACATCTAAAATATAGAGAACAGCTACAATTGCAATAACAAAAATGCTCTGTTTATGTGAGAATCATTCACAAATTCAAAAGTAAATATTACGTAGATCTTTCTGTAGTTCGGTATTTAAAACTCAGACACACTATAGGGTTGTAGTTTAATCAAACATTTGTATCAAGGCATTTTTGTATTCCAGGAAGCTAGTTAAAAATTTTATCTTGTCGCGAAGTTTATTGTTAAGCTGAAAGCATTTGAAAATTGGATTTCTCTTACATTATAATTCAGAGCTGTTTGCCTGATAATGATGTGGCCATTTTCGTATTGACTAAAAAATCAATATTCTTGTAAAATCATATATATATTTGAACTACATACGGTTAAATTATTTAAAATTATCTCTATATGACTAATAGTAAGTTCGATTCACTAATAATCGCATTAGAAGTTTACAAAATAAACAGTTTTCAAAATGTCAATAATTTATATACGTTCCTGGTATTCTTATTCTATAATTTATATAGATGATGACGTTGACCTTGATAATGATACATTTACTTAAACCAATTCAAACTTCAATCGATGAAACTCTCAGAAACTTAGTTCTCAAGGTTCATATTCGATATTTGAGTTTTGAAAGCGTTGAATATGCGTTGTCTTTGTTCTTTGGTCCATCAAGTAAGCCACCTGTCGAGACACGATCTGTATAAAGGACAACAGGTTGGTGTCATTGGCATAGTTTAGTTTATTCATGAACTCTGTTATTTACAGTTTTGTGTGGCAAAGGGTTTTATTTATTTATTAATTTATTTGGTGGCCATAAGGAATACAACAGGTTTACACCCAACAAAATTAATCGATTCTATATATCACAAATAAGTTTTCTTAATTATGTAATCAATATAGAAAATCTTATAAAAAAAAACACTAGAACCCATAGGCAAGTATACCTATAGAGCTCAACAATAATACCTAGTTTCTAAACAGTGTCAGTCTTATTTTGTGATTAAAAGTGTTAGGCGACATGTGAAAGAAATCAACTGAATTGTAAAGGGTATTCGCAGTTTTTGCTATTCTGCACAATGGAGAGTTCTGTGAACAACTTGTTCTTCTAAAGGGTACAAAAAATGCTTCGTTCGATCTGAGGTTAACTTGTGGAACATTTAAGTTTATTAAAGAAACAATTTGGGGCGCGTCTTAATAAGAATTAATTATTTTATACAAAACATTACATCTGTTATTTTCATTCTGTTCGCTAGAGATAAAATATTGAAGTGCTTCCGAGCCAGTTCGAGATTATCACCCTGAATCGCATAGTTGTTTTTAAAAGAGAGAGAAATTTTCGAAATTTATTTTGGATATGTTCTATACGTTCAATATAGACCTCATATTGTGGGTTCCAGACTACACTGTCAAAAGAGAGCTTGCCAAGTACAAAAGCATTATATAAGCATGTGATGACTTTAATATGATAAAATTCAGTACACTTTCTGAAGACATATCCTCAGAGTCTTGAAGCGCTTGAGGCAACCAAGTCGAGAGTCAATTTTGAGTCAATTGTAATGCCCAGATCCCTCAAGTGATCCACTCTCGGGAGAGCAATGTTGTTTATTTTATATTCGAAATATATTGTTCGCTTGTTTGCAGTAAAAGTAATCCTTTGACATTTTTTAATATTCGGAAAAAGGCTGCTCTCATCACAAAATTATATCAGGCGATCAAGATCGCTTTGAATTTTTGGCAGTATTCAATACCCTCGACCACTCCATATATAGAGCTTTAGATCGTCGGCGAATTTTGCAAACTGACAATACTGAAATCAAGTTTGAATTTTGTTAATATATATATCAAATATTAAAGGTCCCAGATGAGATCCCTGGGGAACGCCAAACGAGGAGAAAAAGATTCAGAATGAAATCCCTGGAGCGATACATGAACCCTCCAGTCTTTAATATAGGATGCAATCCACCTCATAAATTTGTGTCAATTGAGCGGCCTCCAAAAAAACCATGTTGCTCAAAAGCAATGATATTTTTCACCAAATTAAATAGGTACTCGTATATTAGCTTCTCGAATAACTTGGCGACTGACGATAGTTCGCTAATAGGCCTATAATTGGTTACGTCTTTTTTTGAGCCACCTTTAAATATAAGAACGATCATGGCGGATCTCCAACTGGTCGGAAATTCGCCTGTTGACAAAGACTGCTTATAAATTGACGCAAGAGGCTCACAAATCACACTGGCTGATTTTTTCAGGAATATTGCAGGGACCCCGTCGAGACCCGCCCCCTTGTTGGCGTTCAGTTCCAAGAGCGCTTGCATTACTTGGGGTTTAGTTAACACAATATTTTGAAGGGACTTATTATTATCGGATAAAGGAGTTTGAGAATGATTGAAAGTATACCTCTCGGTCGCGAAAACACTAGAGAAGTATGATTTAAATAAATCGCTTATATCTTTACCACCATCACCTATGTTACCATCCCAGTGCAATTCATTGGGTATTTTACTAACATTTTGTTTTTTAATTGAGGCATAACTCTAACTACTAACTAGTACTTAAGCCTTTTCTACAGATATATTATATGACCTAAAATCTAACTCATTTAATTTTTTTGCCTGCGTTCTCAACTGTTTGTACAAATTATAGTCATTAGGATTTTTATATAAACGCCACTTTTTGTGAATCTTTGTTTTTTCTTTTATAAGTCTTATAATAATAGATCTATAAAAAGTGGAAAAATGTTAATTTTTTGTATATTTAGCTTCATTGATTTTTAAATAAAATATCTCGACACAGCCATTCAGCCATCTACCTCTGAACTCACTTGCCCAGTTTATTTTTGACAGGTCGTTATTTATTTTAGAGTAGTTTCCCCCCCAAAAATTTAAATATGTGTCTTTGTTGAATGACAACCCTTTGTTGTATGTTACATAAAAATTACAGGTAGGGATGAATGCTCTTTTCTGGGACACCTGGATTGCTGCAATGGGTGAGGCCAGAGATACACGCTTTGTTTGAAAAACCAAATCTAAAAGTTTATTATCACAGTTAAATACGGAGTTAAATTGCATAAAGTTATGATATGACAAGTTGAAGAATACAGGCCATAAGGGTCTAAAAAAGCATTATTTGACGCTTGAACCCACTTTGTAGTGGAAAAATTTAAATCCCCGCAGATAACCATTGTCGCGTTTTCATTAAACTGTATGTCCGCCAATTTTGAAGAAAACATTTCATATGCTCCTTTATCGCCCGGAGGGAGATAAACACAGCACACAAATAATAAGCTATTGTCACCGAGTTTACTAGATACCCATATATCTTCCGTGTCACTCTGAAACTCAGAAATTAAAGATGCATTATATTTATTTTTGACGGCTATCAGCACCCCACCCCCATCAAGTTTTTTGCTGGTGGTGCTTTCACGATCTCTGCGAAAAATCAAGAATTCCTGCAGATCAACAGCTTCATGGTCCAAGATGTTTGAGTTTAACCATGTTTCAGATAGACATAATATATCTGGATTATTGTTTGATAAGTTATTTTTAAACGTGTTTAATTTAGTCCTCAAACCCTGGACATTTCGATATATAATATGTAGAGCCATTTTCAAAATCAAAAATAGTTAACAGCTAATCTTACCTGGAAGCCTATTTAAAGCATACCCAGATCTTTTGTATTCTGAATATGAATGATTGTCGATTTCTCGGCTTTGCGTATCAGTACATTACGGTTTTGAACCCAGACAAATAATATATTGGATTTTTCCTTGGCAACCTCTCGAGTCCGCTCCAAGAGTAACCCTGGGGCAACAGGTGCTCGTCGATATAGAAACGATCGGCAACACCAGTGAGTTTAAAATCCTTCTGGTGCTCTTTCTGGCTTCTGACAGCTTTTGCAGCCTCTAAGAATAGGTATCTTTGAAGTTTCGCCGCAAATTTTAAGACGATATTTTTTAGTTTATTTTCCACTTGGGTTTTGTACCCTAAAAACAATCAATAATGGTGTCTTGGGTGTAAAATTTAAGGAAATTTCCAACAGTACTGGTTATTGAAACTAGGTTTTCGTTGGACTTTTCGGGTACATCCTGGATTTCTACACTATTGGATCTTAGGGTGCTTTCTAAGGCACCCACTTTTCTTGACAAGGCTCCAACTTCTTGCCTCAGTTTGTTATTTTCGGTTTTTAATAATTCAGTTTTCGACACATCCGAGCATGCACTATTGAAGTGATAAGAAGCAGCACATTTACCATGGCAACGAATACCCAGCGAGTTTTTTGTTATGTTTTTTCACAGTGGTTACAATTTGTCATGGCTTTTACCAGATTAAAATATCGTTTTATTACGTATTTTCACTGCACAAATCAAAACAATTTTTATATTATGCGAAGCACAGAACTTCAAACATTGACACTGTATAGTTTATTTAATTTTACTTCTTAATAAAGTTGAGTATTTACAATTTTTATACGGAGCGACAAATATGCGATATATACACCCACACATATAGTTCGACTTCCCTACAAAGAGTTAGTTAGATTGAGTTAGATAGTGCATAGGCCGAGGGCCTTATAATTTGCATACAAATAGCACTCAATCGAAAAATTCTTGCCGAGGCCATCGGAAAAGGATAGGTTTAGGCCGAGGGCTTCGCAATACAAAACATTCTTAGTATTATTTTTATTATAAATTATTAATTGATTAAGCCTATGGTCGAGGACCTAACTATTCGACTTCCCCACAAAGAATTGGTTAGATGGAGTTAGATAGTCCATAGGCCGAGGGCCTATAATTTGCACTCAATCGACAAATTCTTGCGGAGGGCATAGAAAAATAATAAGTTTAGGCCGAGGGCTTCGCAATACAAAATATTCTTAATATTATTTTCATTAAGAATTATTATTTGATTAGGCTTAGGGTCGAGGACCCAACTATTCGACTTCCCTCCGAAGAGTTAGTTAGATTGAGTTAGATAGTGCATAGGTCGAGGACCTGATAATTTGCACTCAATCGAAAAATTCAGATTGAGTTAGATAGTGCATAGGCCGAGGGCCTTATAATTGCATAGAAATGGCACTCAATCGAAAAAGTCTTCCGAGGGAATAGAAAAAGGATAGGCCGAAGGCTTCGCAATACTTTATTATAAATTATTAATTGTTTAAGCCTAGGGTCGAGGACCTACCTATTCGACTATTACTGTTTTTTGTCCCAATTGGAATTGATTATTGCTGCATAAACAGGGGAAATATTATACACACAAGTGTATCTGATTATCATTTGGCGATGACAAGTTTGGAGTTGGCATAATAAACGATCACTTCTTAGTAAGTCAATAGCCAACTGTTAGTGGTCTAAAAGTTGGCTATTGACTTACTAAGAAGTGATCGTTTATTATGCCAACTCCAAACTTGTCATCGCCAAATGATAATCAGATACACTTATGTGTATAATATTTCCCCTGCTTATGCAGCAATAATCAATTCTAATTGGGACAAAAAACAGTATATATTTCTAATATGGTCGTGGACCTATTTAATTAAAATTGCTATCATGGACTGACTCCTTATTGTTCTGATTAAAATATCACCCGCATGCTATTGTCTGAAAAATAGCTGTATACTTTGCAGACTGTTAGCCGTTTTGACTAAAATATTACCCGCAGACTATTGTCTGCAACATAGCTGCAGACCTTACAGGGTGTTATGGCAAAACATATTTGGCATTAAGGCCGTGGGCCATATTTTCTGAGGGATAGCCGTGGGTATTCAGTAAATTCTATCATCACTTGAGCAATTAAAAGGCTGTGAGCCGACAGTATATATTTTAATATGGTCGTGGAGCTATTTAATTAAGATTGCAATCATGGACTCCTTATTGTCTGCAAAACAGCTGTATACTTTACAGGGTGTTAGTTATTTGACTAAATATCTCCCGCACATTATTTTGTGCAAATTTAATTATTTGCAAAGGTTCCTACAACACCAATTGGGGCATGGGCCAACAGCTGTAGGAGCCGTTAGCTAACAACACCAACCATTTGTCATGCTTGGCTGATGCACTTTACTGTTTTGCAATGTGCATAATGCTCCTGAATGATTTAAGATTTATTATAAATACAGACAAAGTCAGTTAATACCATCATAAAAATAACTTACCTAAGATATTTAGGACTTAACTCAGAGGACCGTTTCCTCGACCGTTTCTTTACCTCTTAAGAAAATGAATGCAATAAAAGAGGCAATTTAAAAAATATGTTAACAGGACAGTTACAATTCGAGATTTTGCAAAAATTATTGTTGTTTTGGTAGCAGCGACTCCTGCCGTTCCTCGGAGTCGCCATCGTATCAAAAGATAAGGGCGCGCAATATTTTAAGCCTTAATAGGAAAGTCGTGCAATGAGAGAATATCAATTTCAAAAGATAAAAATCAAATTATTAGCTGGTGGATAGACAATCTAGAATATACTGTAAATATGAAGCCTAGTACGTTTTCATTGGAATTTTGTTTTTTTTTCTTATGCGCCTGCGTCTTCTACAGGCTAGTGTAACGGCCAAAAATATCGCAAGTTTTGGGAAGCAGCCGTCAAGTCTAAGCATATTAATTACCTTGAAATTAAAGCTCCTTGTCATGGCTCGAAATTAAAGTTGCTTGTCATGGCTTACAATTATTTACTAAATCAAATGAAAATATTGGAGTCTTACTTAGAATCAATAATAAGACGGCAATATCCTGCATTAATCCTGGGGGAAGCGTAACATATCGAAACTTAACCAATATAACCTTTCAAATTTTAGGCTGGTGTGAACAAAATATATAACACTCTTTTCCTCTTGTATCGCTTCAAAAGAAGAAAGGAAGCCGATAAGGCATCAAGACAAACTTCCGTTGAAACAGAATACGATCTAAGCAAGCAGGTATATCAGAAAATAATAAGCGGTTAGATTTATTTGCAACTTATTATAATGCAAAATGCAATAAATATATTTCCTGCTTTCCGGACCCATCCTCCACAGAAGTCGATGCATTTACAATTTCTTGGCATGATGAGTATTTTTACGCTTTACCCTTGTTTTCTATGATATTTAATGCTTTAGATAAATCTATACAGAATGAAGCCACCCGAATATTGGTAGTATCTGTGTGGCTATTGCAACCCTGGTATAACTTGTTTCTTAGTTTATTAGTTGGGAAACCGTTGACTTTTAAATCGAGTAAAAATTGGTTACTCTCTATAGAGACTCTCGTCTCTTATGCAGGAAACTTTTCCTGGTGGCAACGAAACTGCCTGAGAAGCATTTCTTCAAAGAAGCATTTTCGGCCACGCCATCGCCATAATGTTTGCATCCATCGCAGAAGGAACTTGGAAACAGTACAATGTTGTGATTTTAAAGTTGGTTACCTTGTTCTTGGGTTGATAAAACACCAGCTTTTAGTATTTTTACTTTACGTATTTATAATAATGCAACGATATATAAAATATATCTAACAACAACACGGCCAACGTTATCCTACTGTGTAAACTGCTGGTAACTTAATAGTAATAACATAGGCTTACCTATAAATATTTTTTGTTAAAACAGGTCGGTGGTTAAAACAAATTGTAAATTTCGATGTCTTTACTTATATTTTAAACATTTATCTGTACTTTTTAGTTCGCAAAGTAAACAAAGGAGCTTCTTAGGTCTTGATAAGTACCTATTAATAATTTTATGTTTCACCGCCTAATAGGGATTAATATATAATAAAAAGATTTTTGAAGGGAAGCTACAAGTTAAAGCCCCCTAAACCTAAATACGATTTTACATGGAACGTTGAACCTGTATTACGATATTTATCAACACCTTACCCTTTACAATCTCTACCACCTGATAAACTAACAAAGAAAACGGTAACACTTATGGCATTAAGTTCAGCACATCGGATCCAAACATTAAGCAAAATTACGATCGACAATAATAGAGACTCTATAGCTAAAATTGAAGATTTTGGAAAAAATTTAAACCTCAGCTCCCTATAAAAACCAGCCTTTTCCGTATTTTCAAAAAACAGAATTACCTATTATGTGTCGCAAATTCTATAAAACTATACATTAAAGTCACCGTGCACCTTTGTTCCAATTATACATCCATATTCTTAACTCTCAAAAAACCACATCACCACGCAATAACTCAAACTTTGAGTAGGTGGATCAACTTAATTTTTAAAAACAGGGGTATGTTATGAACCTTAACGTCTTTATTGGATATAGTGTAAGACACGCCAGCACGTGAGCAGCCTTTAAGTTTGACGTAAACATAAATGTCATTAAGAATATAGCAGGGTAGAGGCCTATAAATCTGACACTTCTTCAGATTCTATACTCGAGCTCTAGGTACGCCCAGTGACATATTTGCCAATACAATTTTAAATTTGAGTATATTTTAGCCCTCATAGGTAGCCTTTTAAGTATTCCGTTGCCTAAGATTCAATTTATATTATTTGTTTTGCTCTGATTGTATGTCAATAATATATGTTAAATAAAATATATTAACTTAAGTGGTTAAGGAATTTATAGGACAGAATTTTCATTGATTTGTTTAGTCATACTTAAAAAAGAGTTGAATTGAACGACTTTGCTGCCTTAATTGTGTTTTTGTGGTATTCTCAGGATTGGAGGTAGGATAATGCAAAATTGCACCATCTAGCTTTAAATAGCTACTATGTAATCATATCGGAAGACAAGCGATGGAAAATTGATAGATTAATCGAATACCTACTTACCTGTATGAAGATTAATCGTAATTTTCCGAGCTTGTCTTCCGATATGATTACAACCCTCCCAACCACATGCCCCTTAGGCGGGCAATTTTGGTCTAAAACAGAATGAGTAAGCATCGAGGTGCGATAGCAGGCTCGGGTTGAAGATAAAAAGAAATATGCTTTAAAAACGGTGGTGATTCAGAAACTACTATGTAATCATATCGGAAGACAAGCTCGGAAAATTACGATTAATCTTCATACAGGTAAGTAGGTATTCGATTAATCTATCAATTATAGTAAATTAAGAGTGTACAATGATAGAGAATTACTGCAAGGCATTGAACGAGCTAGGTGGTCAAAACATAGTGACTAGCTTGAGGTCCGAGTGTCGACATTTGAAGAAAAAACAGCATATTTTATTTGGAGGAAAAGTTACTTTTCCTCCATATAAAATAATATACGATTATTGTACCAGCCATTAACATCAGAGGGCGATAATAATTATAATAATTCATAAGTCGTCTGTGTCCTATTCGGAGCGGATCGAGTAGCTATTGAAATCGAACGGCCAGCTTTTGTCTTGAATCTACCGTCTAGGTGAGTGGAAGCCATTTTTGCCGCGGTGCGATTTTTCGCATGTAGTTTTGAACTTTATCGAATTAATTTTTCTGTTTAGGATAATTTTCGGAATATAGAGGGATTTTAAAACCGTGATCTGATCAACAACATTTCTAATTAGATACCTGATGTAGACTTCTTATATTCAAATTTGTTATTTGTATTCTCTTTTCATCATGGCCATCTCGGCACCTTTTGGAAATGTTGTTGAGTAAGCGATCTTATTAGGAACGAATATAATTCGATATATTTTTCGTGAATTTTGTTAACTATTATAGAATAATTTAACTTCACAGTTTGTGATTGGCAAGGAGGATTCTTAAATATATCATCATTTCATTGCCAGTTTCTGTTGGTTTTTTATGATTTTTACCAAATTTCTGGTACCAATCCGAAATTTTCTGAGGTCACCAGTGACTCATAGGACTTTTCCAAATTTAAGAGTAGACGGATTGTTAACCCCATTAAACCTACAGTTTGCTGCCGGTAGAGGAATTGGGAAACCCCACTTTCTGGAATTTAAGGTGAATTCTCTTTTTTATTTCTAGTCTATGAAATATAATGTTGAATTTTTGGAGAGCTCACCTCGAATTTTAACTTTTCTTCCCTGCCGACAGCAGATGGTAAATTTTTACTTTTTCTCTTGTAATTATTCTAGCTCCTTGCAAAACTTTTAGTTTAATTGGCTTGGTTTACCTTTCTTGTAGCACTTAACACTCACCTGGGCGGGATTTTTGAGAACGATTGACATTTTGGCAAATGTCGTTCGGTTTAATATTGTAACTTTTGCAGTTTTGATAACGCATTAATTTGACTTGCGGGAATTTGCATACTACAAATCCACTATTTTTGAACAAATCAGATCTTCCCCTTAATTTTTGACTAGTACTTTGCCCATTTTTGGATCTTTTCTATTGTTCAATCAAACTTTTTATGGGCCTTTAATTTTTTTTGCACTTAATTAAAAGTGTGCTTAAGTCAAGTTTAATAATTTTTTCTCTGAGTAAACTTCAGTATAAGAATTATTTATGATTCTTGTATTTTTGCTCATAGATTTAATTCTTAAGTAATAGAGTTTAAAACTTTTTGCTGAATTTGTTTAAATCACTGTTCATTTCAATTCTGTGAACATTCATTTCCTTTTTTTTTTATACGCTTTTGATATAAACCAACATTCTGGTCTGAAACCAATTTTTCTGTTTACATATACTCCCGGAGATTGGCCGAAGAGCTCTCATTGATTGTCAAGAGTCAAGAGAGAATACTGTTTTACAAAGTTTAGACTGACCAGCAGCCATACGACAAAAATCCTTAAGTCCTCTGGTATTATCCTCACCTATAACAACCAGGCATATTTAGAGGAGTGAGGTGAAGAGACTCGTGTCCAACCAGGGTCAAACGTCTAGACGAAGCTACGTATCTTGTTTGCCAATCTAAGGACTATTGTAAATACCAGAATATTTAATTAATAGCTAATTTTAATTATTGATATTTCAACTGATTTTTTTTGTCAATTCTAAAATTTAATCAATTAATTTAATTTTTCGAAACTCTAAAACAAGTTGTTCAACAAAGTACTATTTTAAATTGATTCATTTCAATTCTATTTATTTTAATAAATTATTGTAAATTTGTTTTTAAGAATATCTTTCATTTTCTGCAAGAAACGAGATTCCGCGATTCTCAACGTCTATCAAGTAATTTTTGTCAATTCTTTTAAGCTTTTATTGGTACTACTTGACAGTTACTTTGGGGTTAAGGAATGTCTGGTGCCCATATAAATAAATATTTCCAACAAATAGGATAAACCCACTCCTAAATTCTCATACCCGGTATACTATTACGTTTCCATAAAATCAGGAACACAATCCGTTACACGAGATATAAAGGCCAAAGCAGGCTCGTTGGCCTGTTTGGTGAGACCAGAATCCTTTTGAGGTGTGGCCAGGCGTAATATAGTGGAATGTCCAACCAGAACAGAAAGAAGCTAAGGAATTAATAAAGACTTCCTCAGCAAAGGTCACAGCTGACTTACTAAACCATAACGGAAATCTGTCAGAATGATTATAGGTTTATTGACCGGCCATTGTCGATTGAATAGCCATTTAAGTCTGATGGTCTATACAATTTCTGCATAGGCTTCCATATTACTATGAGCATATCGTCAGAATACGTTTCAGGCAAATGGGCCAAACCAATCTAGTAGGCTATGAGGTATAATCAGAGATACAAAACTAGATGAGGCGCACTAAAACAATGATGGCCACTATAGCTCTTACAGGTCGCAATAGTGGACAGGCCGTTTTGGAAAACTTCCACGTAAGTTTAGTCTAAACTAAGTATAGTTTTTCAGCTTCTGTAGTTAGGTATCATGACTTGAGCATTCGTAGGCCTTTGGCAAGCCTAATAAATTTAAATATCACTGTATCAATAAATCTACCATGTATGCTACAATGTTGAAAATTATTTAAAATATTGCAAGAATTAAAGACATTATTGACCAACCTACTGTAGTTGTATGCTGTTAAAATTAACGATCTTCGTGGGATCCTTACTTTGTTGTCAGACTTTTATTTTTGGTAGCTTCGAAGCCAGTTCTTGATCACAATCTGTGTCTAGCTTTACGTTTTGAGGTTTACCCTAATTTTCAATTCTCTATTTCCAATTTTTCTTTTAGAAAGCCTATTTTGTCCCTTTTGTTTCCTTTTTCTTATCTCCTCCACCAAGACTCCTATCCCTATTTCAGTATCGGTTGCCTCTTTTGTTGTTGGGTTAAACGAGAGGCTTGTGTTGAATAGTTCATTTTCGTGCTATTGATTTTTTGGCTGCCGCTTGCTTCAAACCTGCAGGATGTAATACCCGTTGTATTTTACATATTTTGATTCACTTTCAACTTTTTGTAGTTATGACAACACATTTTTTTCATCTTTCTAACTCTGAGGTTCTAAAACAGCATTATCTTGCCTCGTAATAGCTTTTCTGAGCGTGTGTAATTATTTTTTAATAAAGGCTACATATTTATTCGATCTTTCGCACATTTAATATGTCTCTGCATTGAAAAAAAAAATCAAATCGTTCAAAAATATAGGAACATAACTTGTTTTCATGATTTTCCCATTTGACTAGAATATATTTATTATTACACCAACACAATTTTTTAGAAAAAAATATTCCTTCATAAATGCTAAATCTCTTTTAGTATGTGTGGATTTGGTTTCCAATATTTTTATTCCTTCAGTCTGTAGTGTGTTTTTCTTAGTATTCGATAACATAGATCCAGTATACTGGAACTGAAGCTTGCAAGTCTCTTAACTCAACTCGAGGTAAGGTGAGCCGCAGCCCATACGAGCTAGGCATCAAACATGAATTTGTGACGTAACAAATGAAGGCAATCACTCTACAGTTTATATCATTACAAGCATGCAATTTTTAAAACTGACTTTTGACTGAAATATAATGCTTTTCATACCCAAAAAGAAGTCATAACTGAAGTATTAAGTTCTATTTATGTAAACAGTTAAAAACTCAATCTACACCAGAGACGCAATTTGTATGTGGTGTGAAAAGTTGCTTTCTAAGATACCAATTAATTGCGTCTTTGCCAGAAGTGTTTCGATATATTTGGCAATTCCAAACTGAAATAGACGTTAAGAAGTAGTGTTTTTAAGTTTCGTTTTTTTATGGCGGTGGCGCACATACCAAAGGGAGCACTCGACGAGCGGTGTGTATGCGAAAATGTTGATTGACACGGTTGTTAAATAGTTGTAGGTTATAATTAGGGGGAACAGATATCCTGGGAGTGAGTTCCACAATGATACAATGCGCCAGACAAAGGAGTCCTTGTAAGGCGGCGTCCTAGGTGTTTCCAGTTATACGACGAACTGGTGCGCTCTAGCCGTCTGTCTTGACTGTCTGACAGGCGCTGGTGGGGGCGGGATGATGCTGGCAAAATCCCGGGAACAACTGCAGTAAAAATATCTATAAAACAGGAAAATCTCGGCCACATTTCTGCGATGTTCCATACTCGGGTCTACTCCGGGTCACCGACGAGATGCACAGATCTCTTCTGAATGGAGTCAAGCAGCTTTAGGGTGTTCTTAGGTGCGGCACTCCAGATGTGTGAGCAATACTCTAAGCACGGTCTTATTTGCGCTTGGTAGAGCAAGAGTAGCTGCTGCGGAGTATATAGTTTTTTTATTGCAACGAAGTCATGCCAGGACATACTGCTCTCGTCCGAGACATCTAGTAGTCCAATTGACAAGGATGAAGGAATAATCGATCCTGCCATACTGATGTCACGATTGTCGTATTGTATTCTTGATAAACGTGGCTGTTTGGGTTTTTGCAGCATTAAATTGAACCAAATTCCTGTCGCCCCGAGTTCGAACTTTCTCCAGCACTTGTCTAATTGTTGTAATCTGCTCCTGTCTGCGATAATAAGTCTCAGTCGCTTGTAAAGGATTTTCTGATTTAAATTGGGAGACAAGGGTACTGTCATCTGCAAAACTAGAAACAGGATTATTGGTTTCGGTTAGCAGGTCATTAATATAGATGAGGAACAGAGTTAATGAAAGTATTGCGCGCTGAGGCAATCACGCATTTATGGCGAATGTGTCTGAGATGTGTCTATCAATTGCAACGTGCAGAGATCGGTTCTTGAGGAAATTGGCAAGCCAGGTGCAGAGAGACGCTGACAGTCCGAAAAACGGTAGTTTGTTGAGTAGTCCCAAACTCTGTCAAAAGCCTTCGAAGTATCGAACGCAATTGCTCGAGATTCACCGTAGTTCTCAATTGCCCTACTCTATATATGAGTGACATAGGCCAATATATCTCTTGTTGATCTCTGTTTGCGGAAGCCGTAATGGTTATCGCTAATTATTCTGTTGGTCTCGGGGTACTTGAGTAGTTGCTGATTGACTACGCGTTCCATGACTTTAGAGATTATTGGAAGCAAGGCAATTGAACGATACTTTGATGGCGTGGTTTTTTGGGCCTTTTTTGATACAGGTTGCGCTCGAGCGATTTTGCACGAAGATGGTTAAATCCCCTTTCGGTAAGACAAAAAAAAATCTGGAAAAGATGGGTGTTAGTTTGTTGGCACGGCTCTTTAATACGATTGCAGGTATTTCATTCATTCCTGCGCAATAAATTCCGAAGTTCATACCACTAAATTAAGTATAAATGTATGTATAAAGTAAGTTTCAATGGCACTAGGACATCATTAAATAGAAATCTAAGGAAAATACTCATATTTTGAATTGCAGTTATGGCAACACGATTAGTTAATTACTTATCAACCGGCGCATGTGCCTGGTTCACTCAGCGGTGTTAATATTTATAGGTATGGATCGTAGGGTAAACATTGTGACGAATGCTCCACTAAATTTTCTAATACCTATCCTAATCCCAATCTAAGAATATGGAGAAATCTGAAAATAAATAATTGCATAAATAAACTCAACTTGACCCTGAGTTCAGGATACCAAAATAATCCCCAACCATCCTAAATAAACTAATTATTTGAATATTAAATATGTTTTCAGACATAACGTGCGCAATGGAAAATTAATTAGGTCCAACTAACCTAATTGTGACAATAGTATCGCACTTAAAATAATAACAAGATTCTTTAAAATAATTATCATCCAAATTATAAGATGATTAACCCTTAATCGTAAGTTCCAAATCATTAACACTGCATAGTTCCTCTCTTTAAAATATTCTTAACTAAAATCTGAATTGTTAAATTTCTGGCTAAGAAACAAATAATTACAGAACGCCAAAAATCAAACGCCTTAAATAAAGATTATTCTAAATAAAAACAATTATAAATTAATCTCTGGAGAGCGATAATATTAGTAGAAAAATAAACAGTTAAAAAAGAAATAATAAATCAAATAAATTGGCGAATTTAATGAAAATATACAGGGAAAATCTAGGTGAGCTCAATTCTGTAACCTTCTCAAGAAAAAGGAACCTTAAAGTGGTAGTTATGTAAGACAGCCATAAGATTAAAAGTAAATTACAGTTAGTGCGTAGCTTCTAAGTAAATATATGTCACACAAAAATTAAATCAGGTAATTACAATAATGTTAGCAAGACATTTGCTAACCATGATAGTATCACATACGGTAGTGAAGAAAGTTGGTATTACTTAAACAAATAACGGTATTATACGGTAATAGATACGATAAAAGGTAATACACGATTAGAAGTCATTTAACGGTAACTTGGATTAAAATTAGATAATTAATTATATGACCTACAGTAACGGCGTAGCATTTAGGTAAATGTGCGTAAGACAAAAAAGTTAATCAGATAATTGTCTTGATATTAGCAAGACATTTGCTAACGAAGATAATATCGTGTACGATAATGAAGAAATTCGGTATCAGTTAATCAAATAACGATACAAAAACGGTAATAGATACGATAAAAGATAATAGACGATCAACAATCATTTAACGGTAGTTTTGAACAAGGTAAAGTAAGGTATGGTAAGTAAAATAAGCAATGATAGGGCCTACTTGTATGCCATTTTCACACGGTCACTGGCAGTATTTGATGGCCACTTCCTTACTCGGACGACCAGCCCCATTAGAGTTTTACTGCCTCATGTGATGCTGCACGTCACTCCATGTGAGTCAGCATCACTTCAACAAAGTGGTATCTCAAGCTTGCAGAAATAATCTTGGAAAATTTTTCTAGGCTAGCGAAAGATCGGGTGGAGACTGGACCCTAGTTAAACTATAAATAATTTTAATATAATGATTTAAATGTGCCATAGCCCCCTTCGGCGAAAATATTTACATTCGCAGTGGGTTAGTTCGCGCATGGCCGCGGCGACTTTGAAAATATGGCTCAGGTTAAATGGCCGGTACGACTACTAGCATGAAGGTTGTTACTGTGAATGATATTTTGCACAGTACTAGATTAATAAAAGGAACTACTACTACTATAATATTTTTCGAAATTTTAAGGAATAATGCCGTTCTTTTACTGTTTTAAAAACCCTACGTAATTCTAAATTTATAAAATTATTGAGTATTATGACTATAAAGTTGAACACCTAGTATAAAAACGATCCTTACTAAGCATTTACACATAACTAATATCTTACTGCTGTTGCTGTCCGATTGTATTTAAGATCAAATACAGCATTTAAGCGAATATTCCCAAGTTCATCAATGGATTAGTGATAATTATTGCTTAGAAATAATATAACTCAAGTCGCTAATTATTATTGACGATAATATCAGAGGTGGGGATTTATGGTGGCCGGGACACCCATATATGCTAATAGCCCAAGTCGGTGATATTTGCCACGCCAGACCAGCTCGTGCCTGGCGCAAAAGTAGTACATCAGTCCTTACATTTTCTTAAGGAGATTTACACGTTAAAGTGGGCGAAATTAAGGCAGAAACTCCATAGCCCATGTACTGAAGACTTAAAACTTTTAATGTTTTTTTTCCGATTTAAGAACTTCGTGATCGATATATGGAAATGTGAACTACTCATTTGCCTGCATTTTCTAAATCTACATTCTACTTTATAGGTTGAAAATTTCAAAGTAAAATATATTGAACTTTCAAATTTACAAACTTTAATTGAAATAAATAAATCTATCAGTGAAATTAGTATTTTTGTTGTACGTTTGGAACTACTACTTTCTAACCCAAACCTATCTTTTACCTTTATCACAACGATAACTTAACAAACAACTCTTCAAGTTAAAAAGGGATACATGCAATTCTATAGCTATATGGCTGTTTTTTAGTTATAACTACAAGTATTATTTTCTCTAAATTAATTAAAATACACTGAACAGGGTTGAACGAGTCACATTATTTGTGGCGTACATAATTCCAAAGTTTCCGGGAAACTAAAACGAGTTCAAAATTAAAACGTAACCACACACCAGAAGTAAAACTTCATGCGTACAAAGCAGAAATGGAGAATAGCTTACAGGCATGCACATTGTATTTATATAATGCATAACTCGCTCCCCTCATATTCTTCTACATGCTTTCTGTCATATAATAAATTAATATGTTGTTTATTTTATGCAAATTCGCTGATACGAATTGTAGAACATACTATACATTAAAGCACGGCCCGTTCAACAATCGATTCCTGCCAGGGAAGGATAGGTGAATTCGGCGCGGTTGACGTTGAAGAGACGAAGATAGAAGATAGTTACCCCACGCTTGGCTTGCATGCCTTCCTACTTTCGAGGGTCACACATTTTATAAAATTTTCGTAACGCGTTCACCAGCTCACCCTCCAGGCATAGCGCGTCTAAAGAAACTTCAATTCAATAAACTATTGCAAACGATTTAATAACTCTTAAAGATTAGTTTGAGCTTAAACACTATCAATATCGTGTTTTAATTAGGCAGAATAATTTGAAGAAAACGGACGGAGGCATCGAACTTCAGCATTCGAAAGAACAATTAAAACGGCGCCGGCGGAGAGGTTACGAGACGCAAATTGCATAACTTTGAGGCCTTAATATTCACGTGCGCTTAGGGTTAGCGCTGCTATTTTTGTATTTTTACAAGCTTTTATTTACTTTCACCTGTGGTGGGTCTGTCTGTCTGTAATCAAATCTTGCAAGCTGAATTAGAACTACTTCTAAATGCTCGATTGACTTGAAATTTGGTACACGTTGATAGTTCCGATGACAATACAATATTATAATGTTGTTAAGTTTACACCTCACCCCTTTCGAGGGTAGGGGAGGGGGTACTACTTAAAGTAGGTTCGATCTCGTTTAAAATTAGTATATGGGGGTTTTTGGGGACAAGGAATCTGAATTTTCTATCAGATTTTGAAAATTCAAAAGGGCGGATTCAACATGACCGATACTAGTCTAAATGTTGCAAGTCAATTTTAGCTGACTTCTACATATCCAATTGGCTCCAAATTTGGTATGCGTTTGTAGTTTAGACGAAAATATAAAACTATGGTCTTGCTTACACTTCCGGACCCCGCCCCTCCCCTTTAAGGGTAGGGTAGGGGGGCACAACTTAAAGTATGTCCGATTTCGTTTAAAATTGGTATATGGGGGTTTTTGGGGACAAGGAATTTGATTTTTTTTAACAGATTTTGAAAATTTAAAATGGCGGATTAAACATGGCCGATTTTGGATTAAATGTTGCAAGTCAATATTAGCTGACTTCTAAATATCCAATTGGCTTCAAATTTGGGATGCGTTTGTAGTTCAAATGAAAATATAACACTATGGTGTTGCCATTGTTTATTCTTATGAAGACAGTGGTGTTGCTTACACTTCCCAGCTCCCTTTAAAGCTTAATGCTGAAGGCACTACTTAAAGAATATCCGATTTAGTTTAAAATTAGTATTAGGGGGTTTTTAGGGACAAGGAATATAAATTTTTCATTAGATATTGAAAATCCAAATGGCGGATCCAAAATGGTTTTATAAATAAATATATAATATTTACTAAATTTGTGATTTTGCTATACCATAATACCTACTAAAAAATAAAAAATATATAAAAGTAAAAAAAAAATTAAAACAAGGTTTTATTTAAATGCACTAAAAAGAAGAAAATAAAAATTTATCAACCCATTATTTTGTTACATTAAACATTTGTATAGGATATAAAAATGTTTATTGTAACAAAATAATGGGTTTGATTCAGTTCAAATTTTTATTTTCTTCTTTTTAGTGCATTTAAATAAAAGCTTTATCGTTTAGTCCTTCCAAGCAGGCGCTAAGAAGGTTCATTTAATCCTAAAGGTTCAAAGTATATGCTAACAACACATAATTAGAAAAAAATTAGCAAATTTTATTCACTTGAGCTTCGAAATTATTTTGTAAACATTCAAGAAAAATTATAAGCAATTTGCGTGATCAACGCAAACGATTCTGACCTTTAAACGCGCAGCAGCCCGCAAATTGAACTATATAAATACTGAAGGGAACTATCAGTTGGAAAGATTTGTTTTCACTCAAAACCTGTTCGACCAGTTCCATACAGCTCACATTTGCGTAGGGTTCGGAGATCGTAATCTGCAACCTAATTTAGTAGTTAAGTCCTGAATTTCGCAGCACACATGTGCGTGGACTTGAGGAGTACCCACCTAAAGTGTTAAAGTCGAATCTACGATAAATTTTGTCAAAGTTCTGAGAAAGATAACGTCAAAGTAGAATCTGTCAAATATTAAGTGCAGTGTAATCTCTGAGTGAAATTAAGCCAGAGCTAATCATAAATAAAACACAACACAATTCGTAGCAAGCTTCATTATAAAACAGTGACCATACAAGACCTATAAACAAATCAAAGTATACCGTCAATCTCAAGACATATACTATTGGATATTCGTGGCAATATTCAGATGGATGTTCACGTTTGTCAGGTTAAAATATTAAATATTCGATTTCTTTCACCTCAAATATGCGACAGCTGCAGAGACTTGCTGAAAAGTTCGTCTGGAAGTGTTTCTTGAAGTTTCAGTAATATGGAATATTTTCGCATCGTGTCCAAAATTTGGCGGCATTTTTTAAAATGTATTGAACCTTTATTAGTCACGTGAATAATTGTAACGCCAATAGTCGCGCGGATGACAGTAATCATCCAGTGATTAACCGTTATAATCTTTACCAAATTATTGTTGATCCCTCAGTTTAGTGTAAAAATAATTTATTGTGCAATATTTATATATCATATGAACAATAAACTGATATAATACCTAATACATTTCAATATAATGATAGAACTAAACTTATCTCTAATAATAAATATAACTAACTACTTATTTGCATTACAATATTGAACGCTCGCGTCCTAACATTGAGAGGAATATGATATTTTTTCCACTTTATCACTCCGTCCTTTCCAGGATTAATATCATCATCCAGCATCTCATCATCTTCATCGTACATATAATCTCCTGGTCACCTTTTTGTTCACTATCTGTATCATGCTCGCACCCATGTACATAATCATTATCCGATTCGATTTAATTTTCTTCTAGTAGACTCTCATCATCATCCTTTTCATCAACCATTTTAATCACTACTTGGTATCTTTGCTACTTTCGTTTCTTGGTCCTGATTTGTGACATTTTCCAAATTCTGAAAGAAAATAATATATTTATTTTTTTACAAAAATTATATAATACCAAAAGTAAACCCTTTTGGTACAAGAGAATAAAGTATTACATTTTAGCTCGAGGCTGTGTTTTCCACTCGACAAAACAGCTGGAGCTAAAATGTTATGGATTATCCGTGTAAAATACACTATTTTTTCGCATGCGGGAAAAAAGTACATTTTTTTCCGGGTAAATTATTATTCCCGTGGCAAAAAACTACTTTGTCAAAAGTGACATTTTGTTACCTGTTAAACTTTTCCCCGTCACACGAAAAAACCATATTTTAAACCCCAGTTTTACATTGATTAATTGTAAACCGTATAGATATATTATAAAATGTCAGATTCTGAAGCAATTTGTCAATTCAATTTCAAATAATGTTAAAAAATAGTATTACTTACCAAGATCAAATTAATAGCGTTATTGTACGCGCGGATGACCAGCGTCATCGAGTATCAATGACAATTCAAAAACAAACGCACTGTATTGAGTCAACACCATATAACAACTGAACCGCGTCCCTGAACTATTTCTAGAGAGGTATCTGGATCAACGCGTGATAAATCGTAACCAATGAAATGCAGCCTCAGCAAAATGAGGTTTGGATGACCAGTGTCATCCGCGCGACTAATGAAAGGTTAATGAAATATTCAACGTATCCCTCGGCGACGACTTCTAATTTCAATTTTCCATGTCGTTTTAAAACATCCACGGATGCATCAGAGTCAGCTAATAATGAGGCAGACGTTTAGCGAAAGCAATGTCTAGTGTGTAATGAAGAATTGGGTAGATATAAGAACGCTGCTTTTTTGGATAATTTTCCAAATATGTTTCTATCAAGGGACCCCGTAGTAAATTGATTATTTTGATAACGAACGAATAATCTCGAATAAAGGGTTTAAGCTTTTTCTAATTTTTTTACAGATTTCAGTAAAATTAACAACATTTTCACTTGAATTCTTAACACCATGTCGTTTTTTGGTGTTCTTAATACTAATCAAAACTAAGACTCTTGCGATACCAAACAGAAAAGCTGCCTTCATCATTAAAAACTGGTTGTCTGGAACATCCATTTAAAATTAGACCCCTGTTAGAATCTTGGCTTATATGCTTGGTTACTTCTTTTCGGCAGAGTAATTATTAACTTGTTAAATTTACTAATATAAATTATTTTAAATGTTGAGCATGGTTTTCAGCATTGAATAAGCATTGAACGAGATAAGGTCCTGGATTTCTCTATGGAAAGAACGAGTAAAGCATTTCTACGTTGAAATGTTCAACTTTTCGAGCAAATACCTCATAATGCCCTCTATATTTTTCTTGATTTTTTCGGCAAAATACTATCTAGTGCATTTTTAGCTACATTTTTCAGAGCAAACCTTTCCATTTCGTCTGTAGTTACAAAGTTAATGACAATGACAACTTCCTTATTTATACTGTGTTTCAAATCAAGAAAGACCCTTAACTCAGCAAAGATGTCGGGCAACTGGGACAACTATCACAGAGCCCTAGCTGAATATAACAAAGAATTGAGGAAATCTAAGAGGAAGACATGGAGAATGTTCTGTGAAGGGATCAATGAACTGGCCCCAACAGAGCGATTCCAAAAAGCCATAGCAAAAGATCACTCAAATGGAATCGGTCTAATCAAAAGACAGACGGACAACAGCTACGCCGAGGCGCAACAAGAGAATTTAGAGATCCTTTTAAAGACCCACTTTCCTGGATCTTCTGTCACGGAAGTAAACCAGATGGAGGAACCCCCCTTATGGGACGTTGAACGTCCCAAGAGACGGGGAAGAAGCCTCGTGGGTAAAATGTTTACAGACAATAAGATCAAATGGGCATTGAATAGCTTCAAACCCTATAAATCACCAAGTACGGACGGTATATTTCCTGCTCTGCTCCAACAAGGCAAGCTAACTATATCCACAGCTACATTCCGAAGAACTGGAGGAAAGTCAGGGTTGCATTTATCCCAAAGGCTGGGAATCCACCGGACGAACCAAAGGCCTATCGCCCCATCAGTCTGACCACCTTCCTACTTAAAAGTCTGGAAAAAATCATAGATGAATACACCAGGGGCCAGCTTATTTCCAGAACCCCACTACATCCAAAACAGTTTGCCTACCAACCGGCAAAATCCACGATAAATGCGCTCCAATGCCTAGTAAAAGACATTGAAAACACATTCGTGGCGAAAGAAGTGGCTATGTGTGCATTCTTAGATATAGAGGGTGCAATTGACAACGCCTCATATGAATCCATACAAAGGGCCGCAGAAGACAGACGTATAGACGAAGCTACAACGAAATGGATAAAAGCCATGCTTTGTGGCCGTAAAATTACTTGAACGTTAGGAGACGCTACTGTAACGGTAAAAGCTGCAAAAGGGTGTCCGCAAGGTGGAGTTTTAGCGCCCTTGCTGTGGTCCTTGTTAGTAGATCGACTCCTGGTAAAACTAACAACCGAAGGGTATAACGTCTAAGGTTATGCTGACGATCTAGTCATCACAATTAAGGGCAAGTGTGATGGCACAGTATCGGTCAAAATGCAAAATGCTCTACATCTTCTTAAAAACTGGTATATAAGGGAAGAACTAAATGTCAATCCCAGTAAAGCCATCATAGTACCGTTCACAAAAAGGAGAAAGATGGTCCTTACAGCCCCTAGCTTAGACGACGTGACAGTTGAACTCTCAGACAGTGTTAAGTACCTAGGGATAGTCCTCAACCGCAGGCTTAACTGGAATGAACATATAGAAAGGACTACCAAAAAGGCAACAGAGACACATTGCGTATGCCGCAAACTTTCTGGCAAAACATGGGGTTTAAAACCCAAGATGATCTATTGGTACATTACGGTTGTAAAACCAATAGTCACCTACGCCCCACTGGTCTGGTGGACCAAAACAGAGGAAAGTACTACGCAAGGCAAGCTACAAACATGCAAAGACTCTCCTGCCTGGGTATCACAGGGGCAATAAAAACCTGCCCCAAGATAGAACTGGAGACGATGCTGGACCTTCTTTTCCTGTATTTAAGCTTGAGGAGGGAGGCCTTATTAAGCACGTCCATAGTAATCCAGATCCAATCAACTAAGTCAGGTCATCTAATGATTCTGGACACAATCATAGTCAAATCGCTGGCCAAACCAACAGACCACATGCCAAAGATAAGGGATTTCAAACGCTCCTTTAAAGTGATCATAAAAGATCACCCAACAATGAGAGCACTACAGCCCGAACGAGGTACATTGGTCTGGTACACAGGTGGATCTAAAATGGAACAAGGTGTCGTGGATGGGGTTTATGGTTCTAGATGCAGGATGTCAAAATCTCTAGGTAGCCCCATCCATATTCCAAGCAGAGATACATGACATTGAACTGTGCGCCTCTAAATGCATCAAAAGAAAACCGAGAGGCGCAACCATAAATATACTATCTGACAGTCAGGCGGCTTTAAACGCACTAGCCTCGTGCCAATTGGACTCAAAGCTTGCCTGGGAATGCCGGAACGCTCTTAACCAACTGGCATACCAGAGTCACTCTGTTAGAAGTGCCAGGGCACGAAGGAGTGGAAGGCAATAAAATTGCCGACCAACTGGCCAGAGAAGGAGCACAGAGCCCAGTCTACGGACCTGAACCATTCTGTGGCACCACCAGAGGACACCTCGGAGAGGACCTCAAAAAGTGAGAAAAAAAGGCAGAAAGAGGCCCACTGGAGAAACACTCCAGGAGAACGACAGGCGAAAAGATTCATATCGCACTCGCCTAAATACACTAAGAAGCTACTAGACCTCTATAAAAACGATCTAAGAACGGTCACGAGCTTCCTAACAGGTCATGGACCATGTAGATACCATCTCCACAACATGGGAAAGACTGAGGATCCACGTTGTAGATTTTACAACTCAGCAAACGAAACTGCGGAACACATTCTTTGCGAATGTAGCGAACTGACCCGCCAAAGGCTAAAATATCTGGAAGGAGTAGTATGTAATCCCAAGGATATTACACAACTAGCCCCTAGAAATATCTTGAACTTCGCGAAAACTGCAGGCATTTTTGGGAAAATCTAAAGCAGGGTAGTCACTAAAGACCTTTTAGGTCTAAGGGAAGAAGGGCTGAAAAGCCGAGCGACCCCTTTACATTCAATAAAATACAAGTGTTTCAAAGTAGACTAGAAATATATTAAACTGGTCCTTGAAGTAAATAATATACTATTTGATGGTTGTCACTGTTTCTCCAATTGCGAAGTGGTATCATGCTAATAACTTTGTTCCAAATAGTCAAAACTTCAATACGTGAATCTTTGTCCATTTAACACAAATATTTCTTCTTTGGGTCAGATTAAGCGATTTAAGTTGAACGAGAATGGCAATGGCATGGATTAGTTTGCGTTCTGTACAGGGTGTTCACCCATAATGTCCCCCCCCTTTAACTTTGTTAATTTTTTAGCTACAAAAAAAAAATAAAAAACAGAATTGTAGGGTTTTTTATGTAGTTTTTGCACACGTAAACAAAAAAACATAAAATTGTATAGTATACTGGGTAGATCAAAAAGAACCATTTTTTTAAATCTAGCCCCCATTTTTTATTCGATTTTTCGATTCTACCTAAAATTCTATGAATTTTTAATACAACACACTATATGCCTATTCCTAATACTTTAGGAGTTATTGACAGTTGAAGTCGCTATTTTTTAATTAAAATAATAATTCTTTAATCATTTTTAAAACAGAAGATACAAAATTACTACTCAAAGCAATGAGGGGCTAGATTTAAAAAAATGTTTCTTTTTGATCTACCCTGTATAATGTACAATTTTTTGTTTTTTCCTTTACGTGTGCAAAAACTACATTAAAAACCCTACAATTTTGTTTTTTATTTTTTTTGTAGCTTAAAAATTAACAAAGTTAAAGGGGGGGGATATTATGGGTGAACACCCTGTACATAATTATGGTCCAAATGATAGTCAATGTTTCATCCGATTATGTTTGCCTTGAATTTGAAATAAATAATGTTTGAAATAAATTTTTATATTTTCTGTGATACCACTTCCTTTTTAAAATTAGTTACTCATTATCGAAACTGCTTTAGCCAAATACGCAAATTTCTTCCAAAATTGTGCATAAAATAAGTCATTTAGTTTTTCATGCAGGAATCTGCTACACTATTACTGAGCAGAAAAAATATACGTCGTAGACATCTAAAGGTTAGGCCAATTTCGAAGAAAAGAAAATAGATAAAAAAATGGCGGAGACGAAATATGAGAATCATGATTATTATTCATAAGTTGGGTCACTTAAGGTTGATGTGGGTTAAAGTTGGGCAAAATCTGAAATTCACGATAATTTATTATTTATTTATTAAGCCATTTACTTCGATTCCCTGTGCCCTTCTTCAACAATATGGAATTGATGAGATATATATTAACAAAACTTCATGACCAACTACACAGAAACATACAAATTTAAAGCATAATAATAAAACTTTTAATAAATATATTTACCAATACTAAAAGCGTATTAAAATTAACATATCGCAAGACTTCAGTGCACATCGTGCGTGACGACAGTAGTGCGCCAAGCGAGTGAACCTTAACAACGACTGAAGGGGGTAGAGGACTAGCACGTAAAAAATCTTGCCTTCCCATAGGCGCACGAGGTTATTCTTACCATATTATTATTGATAATATTGATTAGTTTAAGACGTTAAAATTAATTAGGTACAGTTTTTTTTATATTACAGTCTTATAGTACAAAATATGTCATATAATAATATCTCATTTTTATAATAAGGATAGTATTCTATGATATTATTTGTTGTATGTATTACATAAATATGTTGTAGTAATAAGTAGAGTTCGTTTCCCGAAGGTTTTGTATTTACGTCATTGATGACGTGGTTTAATTTGGAAAAAAACGGTTTATCGTAGCTAATTCATATAAATTCTCTAGCATTCATTTTTTGTATTAAAAGTCAGGCAATATTGAAGCAAGTATGTTCCAAAACGCTCTTTATAGAACGTTCGGAATTGTTATGTAATAAAAATTTTAATTTAGAGAGTTCAGTTAAGAGAGTTATCCGAAATATATAAAAATTAGTTAACCGCGTATAATAATCACCAAATGCAAGAAAAATATAAGAAATGTTAAAAATCTTCAAAGATATCATCAAATTAAGGGTCTGATGATATATAGGTTGTGTCAATTTTACAAATTTTCTTTTTTTTTCGCTAGAATAGGAGTGTCCGATAGAGTAGCTTACGCCAAAAAAATCGGAGAATTCGCCACATTTGAGCAGAAAAAATATCCGCGTTTTGAGCCTAAATTGCCCTAGAAGGGCAAACTTCCACTACGACTTTCGCAGGTGTAACGTGAAAATATTGAAATTGCAACGTGAAAATAATGAAATTTTAGTAACCGACACCGGGGGCCTGGCACAGTGTTTCCAAAAGTTGCACATTTTCTTATGGGGAATAACAGTGTTGTTTACTATTATTTAAGTATATTTAATATTCCACTTCACGCATGACCCTCCGCTCGCTTCGGGGGTGCAACCAAACAAAACTAACCCAAGGCATGCCGGAAATAAAAAAAAATTAAATTTGTCAGTCGAAAATGCAAATATTTTTTAGTTTGCTTTTCCTCATTTGGGAATGTCTTGGGTTAGTTTGGGTTGAGTTTGTTTGGTTACGCCCCCGGAGCGAGCGGAGGTCCATGTATGAAGTGAAATATTTGACAAATATATACATACAAAGGAATAGTGTAATCGAATGAGTGTCTCTTTTATTCCGATGAATGAATGCAAATGCACATTGAACAAACATCCAAGCAGCCACGTTTACCATACGGCGGGCAATGATATCATTATCCCTTCATCTTCATTCAATCGGACTACTGGGGGTCTCGGTCAACAGCAATATGTCCTGACATGACCACGTTGCTAACGTCGCAAAATCAGCCTCCCAGAAGCTTGGTACGCTATTTCGCAACACAAATTGTATACACCGCAGCAGTTGCTCTTGCTTTGCAAAGCGCAAATAAGATCCTGCTTAGAATATTGCTCACACATCTGGGGTGCCACGCCAGAGCACACCCTAAAGCTACTGGATTCCGTTCAGAAGAGAGTTGTGCGTCTCGTCGTGACCCGGAGTTGACCCGGAATCTGGATAGTCTGGAACATCGCAGACATGTGGCCGAGATGTCTCTGTTTTACAGACACTTTTACGGCAGATGTTCCCAGGATTTGGCTCGCCTTATCCCGCCCCTGACAACGCCTGTCAGACAGTCACGATAGACGGCAAGAGCGCACCGGTTCGTCGTACAACTGAAAACAGCCAGAACATCGCTTTACAAGAACTCCTTTGTCTGGCGCACTGCATTACTGTGAAACTCACTCCCAGAACGCATATTCGGATGTAACAAGCAAGATGTCCATTCGACTATGC
The DNA here is from genome assembly GCA_016904865.1 of Pissodes strobi. Taxonomy (NCBI): domain Eukaryota; kingdom Metazoa; phylum Arthropoda; class Insecta; order Coleoptera; family Curculionidae; genus Pissodes; species Pissodes strobi. The sequence continues at coordinate 121,148 of MU183813.1, forward strand.
CGAACGTTTCTTCATATGTGACGTGCATGATAGCATTTAGTCGGATGTCGTGACTGTTACATAGAATCAACAAATAAGTCTTCAATTATTTAAACACTTCATGCATGGCCCTCCGCTCGCTTCGCTCCCTATACGGGGGCTCAACAAATAGAAACTAACCAGGTGCTAACCAAAACTAACCCAAAATTTTTATTCTACTTTTTTTTATTTTGGGTTAGTTTTGGTTAGCACTTGGTTAGTTTCTGTTTGTTGGGCCCCCGTAGCGAGCGAAGCGAGCGGAAGGCCATGCATGAAGTGTTAAAATAATTGAAGACTTACTTGTTGATTCTATGTAACAGTCACGACTCTGACTAAATGCTATCGTGCACTTCACATATGAAGAAACGATCGGCATTGCCGAATGGACATCTTGCTTGTTACATGCGAATATGCTCCCAGGACATCTGTTCCCCAAACCAAATATTCAAGAACCGTGTCAATCAACATCTTCGCATACACACCGCTCGTCGAGCAATATAGGATGTGCTACTGCAATAAAAAAATCATTGACCTAAATAAAAAAAAGAGTAGAGACATTTATAGCACAGCTTATTCACTACCAGCTAGTCAACTCTATCGAAATCGGAAAGTTGGAGTGTCGGGCACTGCGCCCTGAGCGGTTCAGTTCCACAGTTGAATTTAAAATGAATTTTCGCTTCAAAATACATGACAAATTCGTCCGAAGCCTCGGCTATCGCCCTGAGAGGTTCGGAAATTTCGGATTTTTATACAATTGTGCGTTTTAAAATAATTTTTAAACGGATTTTAGACGATATTTTTTTTATTTTTTTATTTTAGATGCTTTATTGTCAAAAAATTTTCCAATTTGTAGACAAAGCTAGGGTACAAAATATACAAAACACATAAAAACACAAATAGAAATATACAATAAAAAGAAAAACCTAACTATACAAAACTTTATACAATTGTGCAAATTGTACGAGGTCAAAATATTATTTAAAATGTTAAATATCAAGAGCTAGAGTACAAAACATACAAAACATATAAAAAAACATATAAAAACACAAATAGAAATATACAATAAAAAGAAAAAGAAAAACCTAACTATACAAAACTATACAATTGTACAAATTGTACGTGGTCAAAATATGTAAAATATTAAATATCAAAATATTTAACATCAAATCCTAAACACTAAACACCAAGCATTAAACATGAAATCATTAAACCAGTGTGTAAGATGCTCAAAATTAAGTATTAATTAAGAAAAAAGTCGTTGACTGCGTATAAGGCTCTCTCCAGTAAGTATAATCTCAAAGCTCTGCGAAATGCGGGAAAGGATGTTATTGACTTGAGTTCAAATGGTAGATTATTGTGCATTTTTTTTGCATTGTACAATATAGAGCTTTTAACTAACTCTGAGCGTGGGGTTGGCAGATAAAGATCATGCTCCGTATTCCTAAGTGGATAGTTGTGAAATGGTCTATCTGGAATGGCAGATACGTGCTTGCGGATTAAGCAAACCGATTCAAATATGAATAAGGAAGGAAGAGTTAATATTTTAAATCTTTTAAAGAAGTCCTGGCAGTGAGTTCTACTGTTTAGTCCCAGTGAATATCGAACAGCTCTCTTTTGTAGTTTGAAAATACGCTCAAATTGAGTCGCACAACACGTACCCCAGAATGGAAGGGCGTATCGGAGGTGCGACTCAAAAAGGGCATAACAGACTGTTCTAGCAGTTGACACGCTAAGTTCCCTGGAAACAGTTCTTAACGCAAAACAGGCAGAACTTAATTTTTTTGATAAGACATCGATGTGCAAGTCCCACTTCAAATGGCTGTCCACAACAAGCCCCAAAAATTTCACAGATTCAACGACGTCGATAGTGGTGTTATTAAGTACAAAAGATGGCAACGTACTTTTATATGACAAAACTTTAGTTTTAGAAACGTTGAGGCACAGGAGATTAGAATCACACCATGATTTAATGGTGATTAAGTCACTAGATACAGTTCTATGAAGCGCCGTAATATCCGGATTGCTCCAAGTGAAACTAGTATCGTCCGCAAAGAGACAAACTTTACCGCTAATGTCCAGACAAGCAATGTCGTTGATAAACAGCAGAAACAAAATGGGGCCTAGTACTGAACCCTGGGGTACTCCACAATCTATTGGCCTGCAAGAAGACATCGACGTATCAACCCTCACAAGCTGACTTCTGTTGTTAAGATACGACTTAAACCATTCGAGAGGCACCCCTCTGAATCCATAGTACTGCAATTTGTTAATTAAGATATTATGATTTACACAATCGAAAGCTTTAGAGAAATCACAGTAAATTGTTGCTGTAGAGTGATGGTTGTTCAGGTTGGAGTATACATAATTAAAGAGGGAAAACATAGCATCATTTGTGCATTTGTTACTTAAAAATCCAAATTGATGGGTAGTAAGTATTTTATATTTAGAGAGAAAAGATAGAAGCCTTTTTTTAACCAATCTTTCAATGATCTTTGATAATGTGGGAAGTAGTGCAATTGGGCGATAGTTCGAAGCTTGGTCTTTATCTCCTCCTTTATGCAAAGGAATAATTATTGCCGTCTTAAGACAGTTTGGAAAAACCCCATTTTGGAATGACTTGTTAATTAAAGCAGTAAGATGGTTTAATGTGCATTCCGGCAGGTTTGAAAACATTTTCAGAGTAAGCCCATCAGTCCCAGATGAGGATTTGTTTTTAATGTCTTTAATTGTGCTGCGAAGCTCAGCAAATGCTACAGGCGTAAAGAAGAAACTGTGTAAATTCACATTAGCATTAGAGAGATATGAAAGTGGATCATGAGAAGGAGTTATGGTGTTCATTAAACCTTTAGCCACATTTACAAAGTAATTGTTTAGGTTCTCAGGTGAATTAGCGATAGTGCCAGACGAAGAAGCCTTATTCCTTAAGTCATTCACAATAGACCATGATTCTTTAGCAACGTTACCGGATTTAGCCAGCCTCTCATTATAATAAATGTCCTTGGCAGCTTTTATAGTTCTATGATAGACTTTCCTGTAAAGTTTCACGTAACCATGGAAGAAAACGCTGTCCGAGTATTTTTTTAAGTGAGATAATGAACGCATGTTCTTTGCAGATGTGCGTAAGCCTTTAGTTGACCAGGGGTTATGTTTTTTAATTTTGATAGGCCTAAGCGGAAAGGATTCGAACGCCAGAGTAGATAAAGTTTTTATAAATCTAGAAAATTCGGTATCGATATCATCAGAGGGGACAACCCAGTCAGTTGTTAGACATAGGTGCTTGAAATTTAGAAAATTTGTATCCGAAAATATACGGCATAATTTGCGTGAAGCAATTTTGCATTTGGATTTTACCGAAAATTCTGTTAATACTGCCTCATGATCAGAGAAACCCGAGTTAAGAACAGCACAGTCAACGAATTCTGGATCAAAAGATGACACGACATAGTCTATAGTACTAGAACCAGTTTTAGTTATTCTAGTTGGTGAGTTAATATGCATGATTATACCAAAAGAGTCGAAAATGGACCGAAGGGATTCTTGAGCAGCACACACACTGGAAAAGTCAACATTAAGGTCGCCACACAAAATTAATTTGCTTCTTAAAGGCAGGGATTCAAGCAAGCTCAGTAATCTTTGACTGAATGTATGCATGTCAGCGTCAGGTGTTCTGTAAATACAAACAAGATAGAGGTCGTAAGCGTTATGATAGACGATAGAAAATTCAAATACTTTCTCACACAATAAATTATCGAACTTAGTTACTGCCGAAAAGTCGTTGTTAGTAGACATTATCATAGTACCTCCATGAGATAAATTACTTCTATTAAATCTAGCTACTGTAGTATAATTTTTGACAAACACAGGTTCATCAACATTTAACCAATGTTCAGTTATGGCAATGATTTCTGGAAAATTAAGCTCTTCTAGCAATAGAAATAACTCATCTGTTTTGTGTCTTAAGGACTGAATATTAATAAGAAAAACACTAAGCTTGCCATCATCCAATTTTTCAGAGGGTGCTTGATCCTCTGTTCGCGTCATTCTATCTAAAAATTCTTCCGTCTAATCGGAGAGCCAGTAGCAAAATAATTGCCATGACTTTCCCTAACCTTCTGAAGGTGTTGAAGTCTCTCCGATGAAAAGAAAGACCTGAAGGCAGATAGATCCGTATCAACCTCAGCCGAACCAATACCGTAGGCGTCGTGGAAGCGATAATATAACTTACGCAAGGAGTTCACGTCACCAGGAAGTCCCTCCGAAGCTAGAGCTAATTTGATGCTGGTGCTGGTGTGCCCTTCAAAACACACACTGGAGGGTTGGTCATGGAGATAGGCAAGGAACAGCCGAAGAGCCTTTAATATGGAGGGGTCTCTCAGCCTAGCCAGCAAATAACGTCCATTAGACGCATCCGAATCTCGCGACAGCCGCACTATAGGTGGAGTCATCGGGTCCAGATCCAGCCCACTATCCCTCTTCGCACTTTTCTCCACAACAACCTCCAAATTCTCCAGCGCAAGAGACTTAATGGCAGCCAAAGCCTCCCTGTCAGAGCCAACCCCAACAGACCTCACCCCTCCAAGTATATGTACAGATGTTGAATCAGAGCGTGGTGGTAGGCTTCGGCCGTCCAAAGTGCCCGGTACAAAATGTTGATAGCCAGTGGACAAAGTACTAGCCGCAGGCGGCGATACCTTTAAGGGTGTTAAGGATGAATTGGCAGTGACTATTTCAGTACCCGGCGGCCACATACTTATGTCCTTAAGCTGCTTTAGGTGGCTTTTTTTCTGTACACCAACCTTGAAATCGGAGTGAGAACAGTCCTTATTCTTCAGCATTGGAAAGCATCGGATAAAGTCAGTAGTTCCAAGTTTTTCTTTGACATAGTGTGCAAGCTGGTTTGCTGTATAAGGTGGTGGGATCTTGGATACTACCACATAATGCCAGTCTTCTTTTATGGGGGATATGTGATGTGTGGGAGCAATGACTTTAGGAGAAGCAATAACCACTGTGTCATGGTTATCTGTATGGTCGGTCTGAGTCGAAATCGATTTTTTTATTATTGGTGGGTTACTCCTAATAATTGGTTTCTCCTTGGCAGCCAACTTTTCTATCGTCAGTGCCATTTGATTTACACTTTTTCGCATATCGCCCATTTCCTTCAATAACTCTTCCTTTGATGAGTCGTGAATCTGAACTTTAACAGACTCATCATGATTGTCCATAAAAATAGATGACAGATTGAAAATATCTTGTTTCATTTCCTTGATCGAATGGAATAAAGTTTCTTGTCTATTATCGGAGAATCTGGTATGAAGGCTATGAATGTCATCTATTTTTTGGTATAAAATTTTCCATTTGGAGTCATGGTTACTCAAGATGTCGTAAATTTCAGAAATGATTGGAAGGAGATCATTGTTCTTCTTTAGACAGGTTCCCAGAGCTTCGACATTCTCCAGAGAGATCTGCGATCCTTGTAGCTGTGACACCTTATCGTGAAGATATCTTAACGTAGGAGAGTCACAAACACTGCAGAAAAATCTAATATTGTGGTACTTTTGTTGGTAGAGCACCTTTGTTGTTGCCTTATCAAGCCCAGTACAGGTCATACAAAAATTCCGGCGACACTCCCCACTACAGCGAAGTTTATATTTATCCTTATCTGCGACGATTTTCTGGCAGGAATCACACTTAAACTCAGCCATTTCGATATTAGTGTTTGTTGATTTAAGATAAAAGTCAATGGCAGCTGAACAAAGTCAAGTTTGTCCAAACAGGAACCAATAACAAAACAGAAACTATAAATTAATCAGGAAATACACGCACACACAAGCGCCGTACGGTTGAAGTTCAATAATTTTAAATAAAGGTAAAGGTCAAATAGCAGCTAAACAATGTCAATTTTAGTCAAACAGGAAAGCGCAAACTAGCACGTCGACACGATATCAGAACAAAACAGAATATCAAAACAAATCAAAACAAAACAAACAATTAATACCGGCACGCCAACGAAAAGCGGAAACACGACCGCTCTGTATGACTGCTGTTTCGATACTCGATAAAATAGTTATATATGCAACAAGTGTGTAAAGTGAACCTTTTTTATGAATGGGAATATTGATAAAAAATATAATTGAAATTGAATAAAAAAAAGGGTACTTTACACATGAGTCGCATACAAAATTTTTTCTACTACCGAAAAATATATGAAAAAACAAAAATATTATTAAATTACTTTACGCACTAGTGCGTAAAATAAATTATTTTAGGCATTGCCCTAAATGTCAAAAAATATGTCAGATTTACTTTACGCACTAGTGCGTAAAATAACTTATTTTACGCACTGCACATAAAAAAGCCTACTTTACGAATCTTAGAGAGTGCGTAAAGTGAGTACTTTACGCACGCTAGTAGAAAAAGCATATTTTAAATTAAACGAACTGTCAAAAGTAGATATTATTCAGATGCCCAGGCGTTTAAAACAATATTTAGTCATGACCCTCTTCTAAAATTTGCAAAATTTGGTTATTGACTTTCCCAAATCAAAGTATGCCGCCGCAAGATGACTAGCTGGTAGTGAATAAGCTGCGCTTATAACGCACCATTTTTCTAATGAATTTTGCTAACGAAACTACAGTAAATGTCTGGCAACAGTGAGCCTTCTTAAATATCTTTGTTTTGGCTATTGTGACAGTTGACAGTAAAAAGGAGGATGGATATTTACAAGTAAAATTTAATTTTGTTTAATGGGGCCATGGCTATGAGTCGCTTTAAATTAGGACTGCAACAAAACGGAGGTCTCTCGTTCGACGCAAATGTATCCTATACCTTGAGACGGAAATAATAGTCAGTGACGTCAGTCACTAATTCGAAAACAGACCAACATGAGCGGCTTAAAGTAATATTTAATATTTAATAGTAAATCTGGTATGAAATGCTCGCAAAATACCGCTTATTCTAAATGCGGACACAGCGTTCCGGCACAAAACGTGCACCGCTGCCAAATTCATTGCGGCCCGTATACGCGCGTTACGCGGAGCATTTGAAGCAGCTGTATTTTAACAGAGGCTCGCGATCGACGGTCGTAAATATACTGATATTTTACGACCGTCGGGCGGAGGTCGCAACGTTGCAACAATAAACGAGCATGTACCCTGTGAGAGATCTGTTGCATAGTCGCGCTTGCGTGTTTAGGTTATCGTTTTGTTTTAACATTGAAAATGTTTCTGTTTTCCTAAATAGGGCCTCAAATCGTGAAAAAGTGCATGCTACATTTGCCACACATAACGTCGTACGCGTGAGAGATCGTGTTAGCTTGTTTATTTAAACATAAATTGATTATAACGTATCGGAATCGGTTCTAATGACTAAAATAAATTGGAACTAACTGAAACTAACCAAAAGTGTATTGAACGACTATCCAAAACTAACGAAAAGCACCAAAACGGGCTAAAACGTCTCGAAATAGATTTAAAAGATTGAAGTTAGTTAAAACTAATCCAAATTAACCGAATTTTGGTGACTAACCAAAACTAACCAAAAACATTAAAATTGCTTATAACGTATCAGAACCGGTTCAAATTACTATAACCAAAAGCACCAAAACGGTCTAAAACATATCGAAATAGATTAAAAAGATTGAAGTAAGTTAAAACTTACACAAACTAACCGAATTTAGGTGACTAACCAAAAGCGTTATAATTGCTTATGACATATGGAAAGGTGATTGAATGTCTAGTCAAAACTAACCAAAAGTAACTAAGAGCACCAAAACAGGTAAAACATATCGAAATAGATTAAAAATATTGAAGTACGTTAAAATTAACCCAAATTAACCGAATTTTGGCGACTAACTAAAACTAACCAAAACATTAAAATTGCTTATAACGTACCGGAACGGGTTCAAATGACTAAGATATATTAAAACTAACTGAACTTGACTTAACGACTAACCAATAGTAGGTCACTAAACGCATCAAAACGGGCTAAAACGCATCGAAATAGATTTAAAATATTGAAGTAAGTTAAAACTAACTTAAATTAACCGAATTTTGGTGACTAACCAAAAACTCTAAAATTGGATATAGTGTAACGGAACTGGTCCAAATGATTAAAATAAATTAAAATTAACTGAAATTAACCGAAAGTTGATTGACCGACTAACCAAAATGGACCAAAAGTAACCAAAGGCATCAAAAGGGGCTAAAACAAGTTGAAACTAACAATTAACCGAATTTTGGCGACTAGCTAAAGTTAACCAAAAACATCAAAATTGGATATGACATATCGGATCCGGTTCAAATGACTAAAATAACTTAAAACTAACTAAACTTAACCAAAAGGTGTTGAACCAAAACTAATCAAGAGTAACCAAAATGGGCTAAGACGTATCGGAACAGACTACGAATAAAATAAGTAACTAACCCAAATTAACCGAATTTTGCGACGACCTACATTATTAACCAAAAACGTTTAAATTGTTTTAACGTATCGGAATCAAATGGCTCAAATAAATTGGAAATTACTGAAAGTAACCGAAAATTGATTGAATAACCAACCAAAGCTAACTAAAAGTAACTAAAAGCACCAAAACGGGCTAAAACGTATCGAAAAAATTAAAAATATTGAAGTAAGTTGAAACTAATTCAAATTAACCTTATTTTGGTGACTAACCAAAAACACTAAAATTGGTTATAACGTTTTGGAACCGGTTCAAATAACTAAAATAAATTAAAACTAACTGAAATTAGCCGAAAGTGAACGACTAACCAACAGTAACCAAATGCACCAAAATGGGCTAAAACATAGGTATCAGAACAGATTAAAAACATTAAGCTTATAAGGTGAAACGAACTTGAATGAACCGAATTTTGCCGCCTAACTGAAATAAACCATAACGTATCGGAACCGGTTCAAATTACTAAAATAATTTAAAACTAACTAAAGCTAACCGAAAGCTAATTGAATGACTAACCGAAACTATAATCACAAGTAACCAAAAGCACCGAAACGGGCTAAACCGTATCGGATTAAATTGCAAAAATTAAAGTAAGTTAAAACTAACCAAAACAAACCGAATTTTTGCGGCTAACCAAAACTAACTAAAAAGATTAAATTTGATTATAACGTATCGGAGTCAGTTCAAATGACTAAAAAAAATGAGCGAATCTGCTAGTAGTCGAGACACTGATGTGTAAACATATCCTATAACGACAACGGTTGTAAAAATATGACAGCAGCACGTTGTGTTCCCAAGCGGTCACCCATCCAAGTACTAACCCTGACCGACGTTGCTTAACTTCAGTGATCGGACGAGAACTGGCATTTTCAACATGCTAAGGCCGTCGCCTGTACGTTTTAGCTTGGTCATAGAATAAAAATTACGTTTAATAACCAAGTTTAAAATAATAAAAAATCAACGCGAACGAAGCCCCGGGTAAAAGCTAAACCTATGTTCTTTACTACATTCTTGAAAATATCTGTACAAAATTTCATGATGATTGAAACAGTTTATGCGTGATAGCGTTAAGAAACAAACAAACACATTCGCATCTATAATATTAGTTAGGTTTATTTAATAATACTTACTGGCAGCTTCGGAGAGGATTAATTCACTGCACAAATTCGACACGATAATCTAATACTATCAGGAATAACATCAACATATGGACTCACCTTATTTACCTAGTAATCTTGGGTCGACATCCTTAGGTTTGGGAAAGTCAATAACCAAATTTTGCAAATTTTAGAAGAGGGCTATGACTCAATATTGTTTTAAACGTATGGGCATCTAAATAATACTTTTGACAGTTTGTTTGATTTAAAATAATAATATGCTCTTTTATCATCTAAAATCCGTTTAAAAACGATTTTAAATGACAAAATTGTATAAAAACCCAAAAATTCGTACTTTTTTAAGACGATCGCCGTGGCTTCTGACGAATTTGTTGCGGATTTTGAACCGAAAATTCATTTTAAATTCAATCGCCCATTAAAAATAAGCTGTGCTATGGATCCAAATACACTGCGAATATAATAATTAATAAATATTACTTTTGACTGTTCGTTTAATTTAAAATGTGCTTTTTTATCATCTATCCATTTCAAATGATATTAAATAGCAAAATTGTATATAATACCGCCGTAGTGGCTAGAATCGGTTTACACCTTTTCGTCCCATTTGCCGAGATTTACCCTCATACCGTCGCGTAAGATGTTTACACATCAATAAGTTGGAACTAACGGAAGCGTGTCCAAAGGTCACATTTTTATTTATTATTTATTTATTTATTATTATTTTTCATTAAATGTCATTACTTTGACAGATTTTACACGCAAAATCTGCCACAAATGAAGTTTTTACTGAAAATTGTGACCTTTGGACCCGCACGATAAGATCGCTTTGGACTATAATTATATTTAATTAATAGATTTTCCTATCTAAAAGTGAAGGGTAATTTTTTCTGTTTTCTTATCTATCCATTTTTGATGTGTAAACATCTTACGCGGCGGTATGAGGGTAAATCTCGGCAAATAGGACGGAAATGTGTAAGCCGATTGTGACATTATAAGCCCGTCGCATTGAGGATTTTTATACAATTTTGCCATTTAAAATCGGTTTTAAACAGATTTTAGACGATATAAAAGCATATTTTAAATTAAACGAACTATCAAAAGTATTATTCAGATGGCCAGACTTTTAAAACAATATTCAGTCATGGCCCTCTTCTATAATTTTCCTTCTATAAGTTTGTTTTTTTAATGGACGGTTGAATTTAAAATGAATTTTCGCTTCAAAAACCACGACAAATTCGTCCAAAGCCACGGCTATCGTTCTAAAAAAGTCCGAATTTTGCGATTTTTATACAATTGTGTCATTTAAAATCGTTTTTAAACGGATTTTACATGATAAAAAAGCACATTATTATTTTAAATTAAACGAACTGTCAAAAGTATTATTCAGATGTCCAGACGTTTAAACCAATATTGAGTCATAGCCCTCTTCTAAAATTTGCAAAATTTGATTATTGACTTTTCCAAATCAAAGGATGTCGGCCCAAGATGAGTAGCTGGTAAAAGAACAAGCTTTGGGTTGGATTTTCGTGTCGAAAGTATGCAGTGAATTAATCCACAGTAGAGTGCTATAGACGGCCTCAATTCTCCCCCTCCAATGTTTTGCGCCCTCATCCCCCTCCGGTGACTTTGAGATAGACCCCGCTCACTTGGTCTTAAGTGTATTCGACCTTGAACCACATTCGCCTAATTTCACCTTGAATGTCCTTGACATTTTACCTTGAATGTCTTTGAGTTTTTGTTGAAGGTCGGGCATATGGCCTTGGGATTGCTCCAAGCTTGTATGACCTTGAAGGTCCTTGGAACTGTTTTGTGGTGTCCTTTACCTTGAATGACATTGAGGTAATTTGATCTTGAATGCCCTTGAGTTTTTGATGTGTAAACATCTTACGCGGCGGTATGAGGGTAAATCTCGGCAAATGGAACGGAAATGTGTAAACCGATTCGAGCCGCTAGGACAGTACTATATACAATTTTGCCATTTAAAATCGTTTCAAACGGATTTTAGACTATAAAAAAGCATATTTAAAATTAAATGAACCGTCAAAGTATTATTTTTATTATATTATATTCGCAGTGTATTTGGATCCATATCACAGCTTATTTTTAATAGACGGTTGAATTTAAATTGATTTTCGCTTCAAAATCCACGACAAATTCGTCCGAAGGCACGGCCATCGCCCTAAAAAAGTCCGAATTTTCGGATTTTTATACAATTTTGCCATTTAAAATCGTTTTTAAAAGGATTTTAGACGATAAAAAAGCATATTATTATTTTAAATTATACGAACTGTCAAAAGTATTATTCAGATGCCCAGACGTTTAAATCAGTAAAATTTGAAAAAGCTGGTTATTGATTGTCAATCAAAGGATGTCGGCCCAAGATTATAAGGTAAATATGCTGTGTCCATATGTTGATGTTATTCCTGGTGGCATTAGATTTTCGTGTCGAATTTGTGCAGTGAATTAATCCGCTCCAAAGCTGCAAGTGTGTATTATTAAAGAATCTTAACTAATATTATAAATGCGAATGTTCTTGTTGTTATTCTATGAACATGCTAAAATGTACAGGTAAGGACCATAGCACGTTGAAAATGCCAGTTCTCGTTGGATCACTGAAGTTAAGCAACGTCGGGCGTGATTAGTACTTGGATGGGTTACCGCTTGGGAACATATCTTGCTGCTGTCATTTTTTTACAACCGATGTCGTTATAGGATATGTTTACACATTCGTCTCGAGTACTAGCAGACTCGCTTCATTTTTTTATTTATTTTTGTTTTAATTATGATAATGTTTAATATTATTGGTAAAAATGCATTTCTTTAATTATATACCTATATTATAAACACTCGTGTGTTTGTATTTTTACATTTTTAAACTAAATGAATTTCAACGCAAATCACATTTTTGCGTTTTTATTTATCATTTTCAATTCAACAAAAAATGTGGGATTTGGATACTATGGTCGAAGTTAGAGTTGAACCTCTTATTATCAATGTTGGTTCCGAAAGTAGTGATAGTAATGATTCTGAATCAAATTCTGATCAAATCTCCGATAACGAGTAGTAAACTTAAAGTTTTGTTGATTTTTGATGTAAACTTTCGATGCAACCTTCAATATGATATTTTATGATAAAAAAAACCCTTTATCATCCATGACTCGTTTTTTCCTAGCCCTAATGAATATTTTACTATTTGTTTGTAGTACAATTTTGTTGCTTATTACTAGATTTAGGAATAATTTTAAATATACGTTTTTTTTGCATATTTTAGACTAAAATGATGCATATTTATGTGCATAAACTTTATTTTTTTAAGTGGATATTTGCCTAAGTTTACTTATTACTATTCCTTTATATAGTTATTATAACATATTAATTTACAAAGCAATTGTATCCGCCGCTGGAATTTCCTTCTCTCTTCCCTTACCCCTCGAGGCGTGCCTTAAAACTAAAAATGAGTCACTGACTATTATTTCCGACTTGAACTATAGTTAATATTTTCACCCCACAATTGATTTTCAGATGTGTCTAAATTTCTAGTGCTTTTGTGAAGTGGTGCTGAAAATTTGTGTCAAAACTTGAAATTTGAGGGCATTTTTTCGGTTCAAATGTAGCGGATCTTTCGATTTTTTTGGCTTAAACTACACTATATAGGACACCCCCTTTCTAGTGAAAAAAGTGAATTTCCAAAATCGACAAAACCTATATACCAGACCCTACAGACCAAATAATATAAATAATCACACAGTTCGGCATCGGCAATTTCCACGCCAATGGCTAAAGCAAGTCGCTGCCGAAATTTTAAAATATGTAAAAAAAATTTGGTGTTGGTCTAGGGTCAAAGTGTATTTAATATATCCTGCGACCAATCACGAAATTGCCTCCCCGCTAAAAATCAAGTAAACGTCGCACTGTTGCCTATTGTCGCGTATTTTAAATAGCTTGAAGGCGAATAAAATATAAACATTATAAATATTATAGTATACTTATTGCGTATTCCGTATTTCCCTGTGTAAATAAAATAGTAAATAATAGAAGACAGTAGTATTAAGGAAAATAACAAAATTAAGTATTCAAGTAGGAAATTTAAATATGTAAATTCACTTTAGGAAACTAGACAGAAAATAAATTAAGATTATTGGGAAAAAAATGTGGCAGCATCTAAATATGCCAGGACATTTTTTGCCCGCATTCTTTCCGTCCAGGTTCTTTCATTTGGCAAACTATACTTCAAGTCTTTGCCTTACAAATGTTTGCCTTTTTTTCCACATATATTTACACTTCGTCTTAAAATAGAGTCGCTTGCTCTGGCTCTAGGGTGTAAACAGCACAAGTGCTAGTTTAGTGACTCTAGCGAAGCTGAAAAACCTAAAGAAAACTGGAAAACAGTCGGCGACGTTTCGATGAACATATCTGTTATAAAGAACGAACAAATCTAAATATGTAATGCAGGAAAACAGTAAAAAGCTCACAACAATATAGAACATATCAACAGTACTTCAATTCAAGCAGAATGATCGCGAATGATAAATATGTTAAAATTACGGAAGCTGCGTGAGGGAATATCGAACTACCCAAAAATCCTGACAGTCAATCAGATCATTAATCATCCCATAATATTAATCGAATACTAGATGTTTAAGCCGTAAGCTTTTAAATTTTAGGTCGATCATATATCAGTTCGATGATAATCTTCCAGAATTCTCATACCCTTAAACTGCTAAAATTGAGATTCTGACAGAAGCCTATACACCAAAATCTTCGCCATTGATAGTATAAAGAATCTGGAACCTATTAATGACACATTTTTCGAGTGAGTGTTATGAAGACATTATAGACCTAGGACCATCATAGTTCTAGGACCGAAATGAGAAGAATGTAAGGCACGTACGAAAATTCATACATATTTGACTGAAAGCAGTAATCCAGTTAATGAACCAAAATTTGACAACATTTTTAAATTTTTTTAAAAATTCGTAATTTTATTCAAAGCAATAACATATTAAATAGTTATATTAAGATTAGTTGGTGTTGAAACATATACTGAATGATTTATGGCTGCATCCTCTATTACTTGCACTTATGGCGGAATTGTTGACTTTTCACCAAAAATAGCAGCTGAAATCCTCTTCTTATTTTCGTGCGAGCTCTGAATGTACCCTTCAGCATTTTGCTAGAACACACGGAAAGTAAAAAAACGCAACTAAACTTCATATATTTTATCAAAATATAATACCCACTATTATTTACAACACAGGCTTGTATTTTTGAAGTGCAAACCTCTTTAGCAGGGCGTGATATGAGACTCGATGAAACGAAACATACAGTAAAAAGAGATCTGTAGGTTGTAGCCTGCGAGAGAATAAGATATAAGACAATATACAGTTGTTACATGTTTGTTAAGATTTAAAAGTAAAAAGTATTTGTCGTCCGATCACTGCAGTTGAGCAACGTCGGACGTGGTTGATACTTGGATGGGTGACCGCTTGATTTAGTATTACGAAGGTTTCACTTCTACTACGTGCGAACTGCACACATGATTTCTTTTTCGCTTTTCTCTAGTACTATAAAGTTGTTTTTTTTATGGCAATGACACATACACACTAAAAGGAAGATCCTATAGCACACAACAAATGGTGTGTGTGTGCAAAGATGTTGATTGAAATGGTTCGTGGACAGCTGTACATTGTAATTTGGGGGAAACAGATGTCCTAGAAGTTCCACAGCGATGCCTGACGAAGGAGTCCTTGTAAAGCTATGTTCCGAGTATTCCCACATTTACAATGAACGGGTGTCCTCTTGCCGCCTATTGCGACTGTCTGGCAGGCCTTACGGGGGGGCGCGATAAGGCAGGCTAAATCCTAGGAACACCTGCCGTGAAGATATATGTAAAACAGGGATATGCCAGCTACATGTCTCCGGGTGTTCTAAATTACCTAGATCTCGGGTCGATTCCGGGTCTCCGACGAGACGCATGGCTCTCTTCTGAATGGAATCCAGCAGCCTTATGATGTTCAAGATGTTCCCATTTTTACCACGAACGGGTGCGCCCTTGCCGTCCGTCGTGACTGTCTGACAGGCGTTGCTGGGGGTGAGATGAGGTAGGCCAAATCCTGGGAACACCTACCGTGGTCAGCTCTGGGTCGCCGACGAGACGCACAGCTCTCTTCTGAATGAAATCCAGCAGCTTTAGGGTGTGCTTCGGTGCAATACTCCAGATGCGTAAGCAATATTCTAAGCACGGTCTTATTTGTGCTCTGTAGCGCAAGAGCAGCTGCTGCGGTGTTTACAGTTTTGTGGTATTGAACTAGACCAAATTCCTTTCTCCTCTAGTTCGAACCTCTCCAGATCTTGATTAATTGTTGTAATCTGCTCCTGTCTGCGATGATATGCCTCAGTCAGTGATAAAGGTTTTCCGATCTAAATTGAGAGACAAGGGTACTTTTGTCTACAAAACTGTAAACAGGACTATTGGTTTCGGTCAGCATGTAATTGATATAAATGTGGAAGAGGTGGTGAAAGTATTACGCCCTGAGGTACGTCAGGATTAATGGAGAATGTGTCTGAGATGTGTCCATCAACTGCAACGTGCAGAGGTCGGTTCTTAAGGAAACTCACAATACATGTTGGGTTTTCATAAACTATCGAATGATAGTAACTTTGAATTTGACCGGAGGTTTAAAAGTTCCGGTTAATTTTATCCGCAGAGCAGGTTAAATTCGAAGGTACTCTCATTCGATAGTTTATGGAAACTTAAGATAGGAATGTGCAAACCGTTTTTTTTTATCTTATACGGTTTAGATTTTAGGGATTGTCAAAGTGTCAAAATACCCAACTTTCAACTGTCAATATTTGGTAAACAGCTAACGATAGGTATAGGACATTATACACAAAATGTGTATATTTTTCTAGAGAGTCCAAAAATGTAGTGATATACAGGGTGTTCCATTAAAAAAATATCAAAGTGACCCCTAGCACTTTTATTATTTGATGTTCAATTGTTTTTTTACTGAACATATCCGAATTCGCGGGAGAAAATTACAAAAGATGGTTATTTCAGTTTTATTATAAAAATACAGGGAGAGTAAAAAAATCGCCTTGTCTAGTCCCCGTTGTATAACCCTGTACTTTGGCTGCCTGACTTCCGCATGCGCAGATCTGTAATTCTGAAGTTAGATATGGAAACACATGCAAGCTGCTGTATATCCACTATAATACGGCTCTTAACACAAATTTGTTATCATTAAACTAATATTTCAATTCACGCATGGTCCTCCGCTCGCTTCGCTCGCGCTTAACAAACAAGAACTAACTAAAACTAACCCAAGGCATATCCATAATCAGAAAAAATTTTAAAACGCAGTACGACAATCAAGGCTTACATCTTTCTCAACACCGATTCACACATACAATTATTTACAGGTATTATTTGTACTTAAATCCAATCGGGGAGCAGCAGTAAGATATTCGAAGACTTTTTAGGTTATGTTATATCTCCCAAATAATAAACAGATGGAAATTTTAAACGTACAATGCACATGCGGATGTCAGGCAGCCAAAGAGCACTTGGTAAGGCTAGCTGCTTATATGAATTGCGGTGAGGATTTTGGCAGGTAATTTTCTTTTAATGGGGGTGTTTTAATCTCTGGCTGAAATACGGTGCGACGAGATCGGCTTTCCATAAATTTTATTGGGCCCCGACTTTATTATATGCAAAAGTTGGGCCAAACTACCCCAAACTAAGATAGCAAAGTGCAATGCGTTTTGCTGTAAGTTAAGCCATTTGGATTCTACTGCCAATCCTGTATAATTAATTTTCACTCTGATAATTTGATAAAATTCCGTATTCAAATGTTTTCTACTCTATTTAATTATTTAAACCTTATTCTAATAGAACATCGGGAAATTAACATTTTTGGCATTAAAATCGCGATTAATAAATAAATGTGGGAAGTAAGTAATGCCAAAATTTACAGAATTAAAAATTAATTCTGTAAACTTTGGTAATGCTTCTACTTCTGCCAAGTGGTCTGCCTTTTCGTTGCGTTCTATCCCAGCGTGGCCTGGTATCCATTGAAGAGATAGTTTGTTATTCTTGTCAGTACTATACTATAAAATTTTGTGATATCGCTAAAATATTGTTTATTTTAATTAATAAACCATGTTCTACATGGAAACAAAAAATTGGCAATAAGACTGTTTTTATTGCTCTAAAATTTGACATTTTGGAAATTATATTGAATGGAGTTTCATTAATCTTGTAATCGTAACGTAGTATGTTAGGTATATATGAATAGTAGACACTTTTTTTTGCTCTAATAAATAAAAATTTAGTCACATAACAAAACTTTTATGTATTTTTTTAGCATTAGGTTACCAAGGCACCGCGGGAAAAATAGAAACGTAAAAGTATATACAAATGAAGACAAAATACTAAATATATATTTTATTTATCAACACAAATTTACAAGAAACAAACTTAAGTTTTACATTTATTTTCATTATTGTAATAATAAATTATATTAAATACACAGCTATTATAAACAATATTACTAGGCTGTATTGCTGTTTGTTGGTAGTGCTCAATTTGTGATGCAATGATTGACTTATTTGGTTGTTTCCCGCTGAGTGATCTCTATTAGTGACCTGAATTAAATTTTGATAATGCTTAACCAAACCGAAAAATGTGTTTCATATAACTGTTTGCGTAGTTCAGAAAAAATATCCAAACATTAACTATAGTGACCTGAATATTATACAGACACACTTTATCACAAAAATGTATTGTGAATTTTATTTTGCACAGAATTCGGATGAGAACTAAATAATAATATCCCGGCTTTTACGGTTATAAAAGACAAAGATTTAAAATGAAACGTCTAGAATAAATCTTAGTAATTAGTTTAATTTTCCAGACTTATTAAAAATTTCATCTCTGATTAAAACGCTGGTTTAATATTGAAAGGTTTTTATAAATAAATCATTAACAATAATTCCCTGACTCTTTGCCGTAAATTAATGTATTTCTTCTTAAAATAAGGCTGCTATTTAAGCAGTCTTTATTACATCTTTAGCTTTAGTTAAATAAAGCATTTCATGCATTTTAAAGCCCGGTTTTAAACACTTAAGAAATGAAGTATTTGTAAATTTGCAATTGTGTCAGGATATACCTAATACCTACGTTTTACAATTTCAAAAAACGAACTTCCCCTTAACAGTAATTACGATAGTACAGAATTACTAGCTCAATAAAAATTATTAACATGTTAATATTTTATAATTTGAATTTTCCTGTGAATCCGCTCATTTAGTTTTTCTTTAACCCTTAAAGTGTCAAACACCCAATACCTAATCCGAATATCGTCGAACCAATCAAATTAAACTTTTTTCCAACTGAAACATTGTATCGGTAACCTATTTTCCGATAGATGATATCGGCGTGTGCTCGAGGGTGTGCGAATTGCATTAGATAGAGGACAGCTCTCTGGAATTCGATAGTTTCGGAACCTTAATGTCACTATTTATGAACTATAAAGTGGAGTTGATGGGAAGGAGCGTCATTTTGTATGGTTATATAGGTTTCCTATCGCTCGCTGTAAAAATATACTACTACTTGTTTATAGTCTGATAATCACCTGGCTCTTATCTGACTATGCGAAAAAGCGCATCCTATTCGATATTGGCGTGTATCGATTGGCTGAAGACGACGCCATGTAACATTCATCGTTCCGACTTTAATTTTAACATATAAAGAAGTTATTATTGTGTAAGATATTGAATATGGTTGACATTAGGGTAACTTAAAAAATAGGTATACTAATAGGTATAAAGGAAACAAACCAAAGAAGTAAGCATTAATGCATAAAATAATAATACAAATATATTGAAGCAGGTGTATAAGATGCTCTACGGAATGAAACTATCAAATAATACTAGACAATTCTTGTAATTATATTCATAGAAGTAAAAATTGCAAACTTCATTAGCTGCTGCTATCGTAAGAAAACAAACCGATCTTCAGTTCAGAGAATTGAAAACAATTTATTATTGAATATTATATAAATCTCAACCCTTTGGCGAATGAACAATTAACTCGATTTTGTTAATCCAGTGGCTGACGTTGAAGTATCTTTGAAAAATTTAAAGGAGGTTCCCAAGAACTTTTATATCTATAGCGGGACAACACATGGAGCAGATACGACACCTGGCGTTATTCATGGAGTATCCAGAAAGTTGCTACATTCAATCCCAGATGATACTATTGGTACTGTCGTGTCCAAATCAAAAGATATCGACCTCTGTACGTTTGAATAGGACAGTGCATGCGGATAAATGTGTCAGCTTCCGAAATGATTTTAAAACTCACAGATGACGCCACTAGTCGTATGCGTGTCTCCTATGAATAAAAAACACTGCTCTTGTTTTCGACATATTTTACCTGTCGCGTTCATGATTCGAGTTTTCTGGGAATAGGGATGATATATTGATATATTTAGAAGAATATATTGATATATTTATATCATTTTTAAATTACGATATATCAAT
The DNA here is from genome assembly GCA_016904865.1 of Pissodes strobi. Lineage (NCBI taxonomy): Eukaryota > Metazoa > Arthropoda > Insecta > Coleoptera > Curculionidae > Pissodes > Pissodes strobi. The sequence goes on from MU183813.1 coordinate 141,284, forward strand.
AAATATATCGATATAATATTCATTCATTTATAGGAACCGAATAACGCGCTCTAGAACGCTCCGGGTCTTTCTGTATGCATTATAAAATATACAAACCTCTAGCCTTTCAGATGAAAATGGATTTTATTGAAGTGAAAATTCTTTGGGTACGTTGTACTTGGAGAGTAACCTTTTAATCACTTTAGGAAAATTTTATAAAATATGTGATGCGGCGAGGCCAAAGTTATAAAATGATTGATGTTATTGTTATAAAATGTGTGATATGGCATGGCTAAGGTGATAAAATGTGTGGTGCGGCAAAGCGATCAAAAAGGGGCTCGTCCGCAATTCAAGTCAAGCACGTACGTCCTCCGTACCAAACTCGCCTATCTTTCTCGGACAAGAAGCGATCGTTGAATGAAATGTATTTATAGTATGTTCTAACATTCGCGTCAACGAAATTGCAGGGAGCGAGAGAGCTATGCATCGTATTCCCAATATGCATGGCTGAGTTAATAGTTTCAATAGTGTGAAATTTGATTTGTGCAATAATTCAGCATTGCACCTCGATCCTAAGAGCAAAATTTGCAATTAATAGCTGAAAAAATAAATCGTCGCCTGTAACGTGAATTATTTAAAATAATTGAAATCTCTCATCGATGCGATATATAGGAACTCATACTTCTATCGATAAATGTCTTTCGATATATCGTTAGTATTATCGACAGGAGAGCAATTATTTTACAGTTGCGTCACAGGAAAATATAAAAGTGCTGCTATAGAAACAATATTCTAATTATTTAGACCCACAGTGGAAAAGAATATGAGCTTGATATGACAGCTGATCCCTATAACGGAAAAATACACTACCAAAATGTGATATTCCGATGAATCCAAAAAACTTATGCTTAATGTAGTAAGTTATTTTCAAAATGATTTAGGATCTCGATTGAAGGAAATTCGAGAAGCGTTTGAAACCCTAAAAGTTCCATAGAACACATTATACAACCTAGAAGATCCAAACAGAGGAACGGTTTATGAATTTAGAAGGAATATGGCTGGAAACGCTTCCCGTAGAAGAATTGGAATTAGGAAGAATACCCTGGATTGTTTAAAGGAAGTAATTTACAACAGGAAAGGGACATATTACCTTATAAACTATTTACCGGCAATTTGTTGAAGAATCACCAAAAATTAAGATCTCAAAACTTTTTCATATTTAAAAAGCAGGACGGTAGAAACCATTTATTGGAAATGCCTTTAATCAGATTGAAGAGAACTTATCAAGTTGTTTAAAAAGAGAACATATATAAGCAGGTTTTGGTTCAGATGGGTTTTTAGCAAATGCATGGATAGGAAAACACAGTAGTTTTTAAAAAACAGGAAGTGTGGCATGTTACGTTATTGTTCATGCCGAAAATAAAAATGAATTTGTTATACACGCATCTAAAATTTTTAAATGTAATAAGAAAAGCGGTGATTATCACAATAAAATGAATACCATAAATTTTGAGAAGTGGTTTAAAGATCAACTTATTGCAAACCTAGGAGAACCATTCTTAATTATATTGGATAATGCAACTTGTCATAGTCGTCTAGAAAATGCTGGAGAAAAACACCTCTTTTAGAATGGCTTGGAAAGAAAAACATCCCAGTTTCAATTTTAAAATATGCTGTTTAGATTTTGGTGGAAAAACAAACAGTGCCGGAAATAAATTATAATTTGGATAGATACGTTGCGAAGCAGAGCAATTGTGTATTCAGGCTGCCACCCTATAATTGCCATTCTAATGCTATCGAAATGGTGTGGTCAGAGACTAAAAGTATTATGACAAAGCTATTGTTAAAAACAATAAGTTTTTAAATGTATTGAATAATGGAGTAGAAAGTCTATCGCAACAGCACTGGCAAAATTACATAAACCACACAAGACAAATGTTTCTGAGGCATGGAAGTTCGAAAATAAATTGAACTTTTTAAAAATGGAAGCAATGGTGATCTCTGTGTCGAATAAATCCGACGAAGAACTATCTTTTTCAGAAAGCGCGTATATTGATCAAGAAGATATTTATATTTATAACTTTTAATTAAACCGTTATCAGATATTACTACTGCTTTTTATAATGATTATGAATGTTTCGTTATAGTTAGTTTACTTTGTGTTTATAACAGTGCCACTGCAAATTCATTTCTCACCAATTTATAGGTATTTTATTTTTTTACAAACATTTTTGCTTTGAACAGAATCAGATTTTATGAATAAATATCTTTAAAAATGTAGGATTTCCATCGCAAATCTAGTTTTGCTCCTAAAAATATTTCTAGACATATTCCATCTCAATTCGAAATCCATTCCTCTGTTTGGATGTTCTAGTTTGTATAATGTGCTTTGTGGAAATTTAGTGCTTCGACGCTTTTTAAATTATCTTAAATCTTGATACTAAATTATTTTGAAAATAACTTACTGCATTAAGCATATATTTTTTTTTAGAAAACTTCGTATAGTTTAATATTAATATATTGATGTTTCTGAAAAGATGGTAGGGTGCTTCTGAATGCTCTTAATGAAAGTAACTTCGATCGTCCTGACAATTAAGCCGTCGATTTCCAAAACCCGTTTAGTGTGTAGTAACTTATTCTGAGAAAATTGCAAAAAACCTATATCATGATAAAAGTGAAGTTAAGTATCTCAGGTATATTTTATTTTAATGAGATATACGTATGTGATATGCATGACTCAAGAATTAAAAATTTTATACTTTACAAAAGGAAACTTGAACACAAAATAAATGTATATAGGAGGTTTTGAAACTAAATGTTTCACTCAGCGGGGTTTAGAATGTTAGTTTATTTTTTTTTTTATAATCTCATGAATCTGTATTATACATTTTTCTATTTTCTCAATTAACACGGTAAGCGCCAGACAAAATTTTGGAAAAATGTCATTCGGGCCAAGTTGTAATTTTGTCTTATTTTAGTTTGTGATCATACAAATATTATAAAAACAGTTCTAATAACCTTTTTTACATTTATTTTTAGGTTTTTATTCACAAAAAATGTGTAGATCCTAGGGACAGCCCGCGCCGTGGCGTGTGCGGACAATGTTCCGTAGGAGCCATACACCGATCTATATGGAGATCGGTGGAGCCATAGCGGTCCTCTTTAACCTTGATTTCACGTGCAGCCACATCTATTTTCCGTTACGCTTGTAACTGTAACGGAATTGCAATTATAAGCGGAATCCGCACTACTGTTTGGACTTTTTCAAGCAGTGTTACAAGTAGATTACTGTACCTAACTAATGTTTTTTCTTATCTTAATTAATATTTTACTGCTTTTTTCTATTGTTAATTAATGTTTTACTGCTTTTTTCTATTGTTCACAAAACTTTTATTAGTTATTTTGCTTGATATTTTAATAAAATTGTTTATGAGCCAAATGTGCTGAAAAATAAAAAGATCCAACATATGCAAGAAAAAAAAAGTAGTTTTTTTCAAATCAAAAAGTTCGCATAGATATACAGCTAGCTAGATAGGTCCGCCTACCACGCTGAAATAGGCTTTAGCATGGCCCGTTAAGCCAGTTGGGTTGTGAGATAAATTATTCGAGCTAAATACGCAGCGGTCCCTAGGGACCACCATGGCGTAGGGAGTTTTTTTTGACGCTTAACGTGTTAAAATACGTTTTAGGATCCTAAACATATTAAAGGAATTACAACGCGAATTAAAATAATATTTTTATTTAAAACTTTTTTGTATAAAACCACAGATCTATATAGCTACGCAACAGATACCTCTTCCAATGCTTTTTACGCGGGGCCAAAAATGTTCACCGGCTTTCGCGAGCGCGTGAACCAGTAGTCTAGGAACGAGTTGGTGTTGTCAAATTATCACGTCGAACAATATTTCTGCTGACTTTTTGACCCGATCAAATCATCGAGTTTTATTATTAATATTTATTTATCAAATTAACACAAACATATTTTTAGAAAAATACGAGTTTTACATTTTTTATTAACCCTTAACCACCCGGGTCCGGTCAAGATGACCGCAACGTGTTCCCAAAATCATTGTATCTCCGCAGTGTTATCCCCACCAACATTATGCATCTAGCTAATCCTTTAATTTGCTTAAGTGACGGGTAGGTTAGTACATTTTTGTCGATAGCATTTGGCGCACGTGTTCAATATCTCTTTATATTATTTGATCAAATCAAATATGACCCGGGTGTTTGTGAAATGTCTGATGAGGCAAGGCCGTCGCGGTTAGTGTGTTATATGGATAAAAATTTTGAAGGAACTGTTCTAAAATGGTACGAAGATGATTAAAGAAGTGATGTGAACCTAAATTGTGCTGAAGAAAGCGAGCATGACTCATTCTCAGAGTGTTCAGATAGGGAAGATAGTGATAGTGGTGAAATAAGTGGAGACGATACACAGAATATTTTTATTATAATACTATGATACCCTTGTGGTATCGAAAACATATAATTTATTTTTTATTATTTGTATAAGATACTAATTATAGCATACATCTAAATATAAGTTTATAGTCAGTATATCGAAAAAATTTTAACTCCTATATATAGATGTTGCATTTTTTAGAAGTTTATGATAATATTTTGTTTTTTTTTATTGTAGTATTATTGGATCCTTGTAGTATCGAAAAAATTATATTTTGTGTTTATTCTTAGTATAAGATAATAATTATAACAAAAAACATCTAAAGAGCCTCAAAATGGTACATTTTGTATAGCTTAAAGACTAATGTTTCTGTTTCGAGTAAAACACTTTAAAGACTGTCATGTGTAGTTTTAATGTGCACTAATATTTCAACAAACATATATATGTCACTATACAGACTTCGAATGCGATTGCTTACGAAAAAAACAGTGTAGAAAGCAGCGGTCACTGTGACCGGTGCCGGGGATTTATGTCACTACATTGAGATCCGGGTGGCTAAGGGTTAAGTATGATAGTTTAATAATAGTAAAACAAATGAAACGGCAATTTAAATGAACAAATTTATAATATTGATAGTAGAGTTTAAAACAAAATTAAATGGTACTCTGACATGTCGATAAACATTTCAAAAATTCTTTTGATCTTCGAAACAAAAACCTGCCTGATAATATTAGAGAATACAAATAAGAGATATTACAGTATAAGTTAACAAAATTTGTAATGACCTTTTACACCGATATTTAAAGTGAGTTTTAGTCCATGTTCAAGCGCACTATTCACTGAATCTGATAATGAACTTTAATTTGACATAATAACATACGATTGCCAAGAAAATGAGTAATACCATAATGTGATATGAAAGGTAAACTACAGTTCGCGACTTGGCAACACGGAGGGCCAAACGCGTCTAAATAGGAAAATATTTAAGTTTATTGCATTATTGGCGAGCGACACTTTTAATACCGGAGTAGGCATCTGTTGCGTAGCTATATAGATCTGTGATAAAACCTATTATGGTAAAGATAAAAAATCTTCCGGAATTCCACCTGCGTCATCTTCATCAGATTGAACGTCAATATCTTCTTCCAACACTTCCCTGTAGAATTTTAGTTGGCCATCATCCTTCCATTGTGCCCCAAAATGCTTTTCTAATAAAAATTGTATATCCTATTTTTTGATCTTTGTCCCTTTTCAATTCTCTGTAACTTCATATATATAAAGCTTTTGCCTCTTGTCCACACTCCCTTTGCTTCGCCAACATCTATCATATAATTCGGTTCAAATCGACTTATGGCATTATTATTTTCCGAACGAATGGTAATAAACCTACAGGTATGTTAAGGTTTGGACCCTTCGATGAGATGCACTAAATTAGAGTTTTATCCACAATACCGAAACATTATTTTTGCACACGATGCTCATTTCATTAACCATATTAGCATCAGTTTAATCATGCCATATCTGTTTCGGTATTGTAGATAAAGCTCTGTTTTAGCTCCTAAGGGTATTAAACCTATAGTGCCAGGAGCCAGGTTTCTTCATAATTTCTATATCATATATATCATAAAATCAAATATCTGACAGTAATAATCCAGCCTAGATACGGAGAGCTTTAGGGGGTTTGAACCCCCCATGGCCCCAAAAAATGTGTGCCTCCGACGGTCCTGCGGGACGTTTTCATTCCCTACAAGTTTTCTCTCTACCTAACCTAACCCCTCCCCTGGAAAACGCCTATCTACGACCCTGGGATAAGATTTGTACTTTTTCTTAATATTTCTTTCTTCAGTTAAACCAAATATAGGGTCCGGATGCATAAACGAATGGCCGACCACTGGTAAAATTACTTGTAATTCCATAATTTCTTTTGGGGCTTTATGAAGTAACCAAAAGCATGACTTTACAACAAGCGTTAAATTTTAGTTCTGTTCTGTCCGCCACACCCGTCGGCGCACAGAAGCAGTTTTTCAATGTCAGTTAAGTACGTGTGTGTTTAACAATGATGGTACACAGCAGATGCGATCTCTTTAAATGCTTTGGAGAATTCATGTTCTGGCCGAACGTAAGCAAACGTGTTGTTTCAATGTTGAATGCCCCTCACAGATTGTAAAAATGTATAAATACTTTTGACGTGTATAGTAAGCCGACTGATTGGGAAGTTTAGAGAGATATAAGTTTTTTTGACAATCACAGCTTAGTAGCTTAACGTCTAATTCGTTTCTCTTCAAAATTTTAAAAATGCTGCATCTTTTTTTATGTGTGTATCTAACTGTAATCTTTTATTTTTATCAGAGTCATAATTTAATATTTTAATATTCTCACTTAACCTTAGATGATACGTCTACTCGCATCGTCTGGTGAAAGACCACCCCACCAGAACTGGGAGGCGCTAAGTGGTTTTCCCATATCAAGTTCCGCTTCCGCGCTGGTGTTGCTGGCATTCACAGTAGGAATATATGGACATGATGGTGCTTCCAGGATCAAAATATTCCGGAAGTAAACTCCCCGGCCATTCGGATCTCCGGGCGCTGGGTGGCCCTGGGAGCCCTTCATTCCGCATTTCACAGATAGCAATTAGAATAGTAACGTGGCTAAAAACGGTGGTAAGCATTAAAAACGGGCTCCTGAATGTTTCGCTTAATTTTCCGGTTAATAGATTGGAATTAAATTTGAAATCGATACCAATCTGTGCGCATAAATTCAAAGTACCTCTGTGTGTTTTTGCATTCTGAAAAAGTTTTAAGCCTAGCCACATATTAAGGAAAATCTATTTTCTCTCACAGATGTGGAATGTGACTTTGGCGATAAAAAGTGCTAGGAATTCCCACACGCATTGTTGTTTATAAACACTGGGCTATGTTATTGTTATTGTCAGGGTATCTGAAAGGTAAATAAAATCCAGATCCGGACTGACTGTTTTATTCTATTTTATTTTATTTTGTTTATAAATTTTACATAATGAATGGCCAATTTAAATGTTGCCTTAAACCCTTCAATAACTTGGTTTGTGTGAAATGTCTCAACGTTTTTCACCACAGCTGTTTGTTAAGGAAGAAGAGCCACATCCTTTTAACTGGACATAAAGTCTATTGCTCCTCAGAGTGTGAGGCGGAAGATTCCGAAAATGAGAATAGAGTGAGTACCTATAAGAAACAATTAGACAAGTTAAAGGTCGATCTAATCCAGAAGGACTCATATATTCGAAAACAAAGAAAATTATCATTGGATCTAGAGAACAGCGCATGTGAAATTGAAGGTGATTACATGAAACAGATACAAGATTATCAGCAAAATATATCTCAGCTAAAGCAAAATTTATCTAGACTGAGAGAGGAGAACAGGACACTGGAAGAAACCCTGGATAAATGCACCAGAGACCTGGAGGAGGCAAGCAACAGATTAAAGGATCTGACTGAAACGAAGGATTGCATGTTAACGACAATTCAAACACTGAATGAAGAAAATAAAGCACTCTCGTCCGACATCCTGGATCTGACAACTATTCTTAAAAACTCCCATACCTCAAAACAGATGACTGATAACTGCACTCAAACTGAAAACGTCAATTGTGCACTAATGACTAATACATTCACGGCTGAGGACAAAAATTTAAGTCATAATCCTCAACAACAAAGGTTTCCATTGTTGAAGACGACCGCAAGGGATAAACGTATTCCAACCAATGTGTTGGTTTTGACTGATGGATATGGAAAATTTTTATATGATTCGTTAAAAAAACAAATGATAGACTCTGCTTCTCTATGTGTTGTGTGTAGGCCTGGAGCTTCTTTTAGGGAAATTTCATCAAGTTCAGACTGTTACATAAGTGACCTCTCGGAAAATGACTTCGTCATAGTGATTGTTAGTCCTTACAATCTTCCAGTTTCCTTGCATGATGTTACATACCTTGCTAATAAATGTTTTTATGTTAATTTAATTATATGCACTTCTCCTACTGAATATAAAATTTCAAACTCTGATAAGGCCAAAGGTCTAGTGAGAAGGAATAGTGATATAATTCGTTCTGTTGCCAATTTGAAAAGATTAAACACTAATATTGACATTGTTGATTTAAGCAAGTATTTTAAATTCAGCGATTTTGTAAATTGTACTTATTACTTAAAAAATAGAGGTTTATCTAAATTAGCAAAAATCTTGAAAAATGCAATAATTGGTTTTGAATCTAACGTTAAGTATAACTGTAGTTTAATACATGTCACACGGAACTCAAATTCTGAATTATCAGAAAGCTCGCTATTAGAGACTAATTTGTGCAACAAGCAATCGGTAAGTGATTCTTTTTTAGTGATGAGCCCTCTTCTTCTTCAAAACAATACAAAGTTAAGTTAAAAAATCAAAATTTGTTCTTCATACTATTACTTAACATTCAGTCAATCAGAAATAAAACAGACGAGTTATCAATATTCCATGAAGACCAGAATGGTCCAGAAGTCTTACTAATTACTGAGCATTGGTTGAAACCTAGTGAACTATGTTGTGTTCCTGGTTACGTCGCTGTTTCTGTTTTTACGCGTGAAAATTCAATTCACGGCGGTACTGCAATCCTAGTCAAACAAGATATCTGTGATAATTATATTGTTGGTCCAGTATCGAAATACAATGCGCTATTGGTCGAGAAAGAATTTGAGTTCTCCATAGTTTATATAAAAAATTTTAATATGTATGTGCTGTGTATGTATAGACCTCCGGGCTGTGATCTGACTATCTTTTTTCAGAGACTTGACAGTCTCTTGTGCGGTTTTCCGCTACATTCTAGACTGGCTTTGGGGGGTGACCTAAATATTAATTATGGTGTTAAATCGTCTTTACACACCCAAACATTAGACAATATATTTGGATCCTTCAATTTGCAAATGCATGTAACCAGTCCGACGCGCGTCACTCAGAATTGCTCGTCAATTTTGGATTATTTCTGTACAAATTTTGATCTAGAGGATGTGAGGGTTTTGTCAGCAGCGCTATCTGATCATGAGGCTGTTTTAGTTGGGTTCCCGCTTGGGGTTGATCGGAGAGAAGGGAAACGGAGAATGGGTAGAATATTTAGCACTCAGAATTTTAAAACCTTAAGCGCACAATGCGCAGCCGTACAGTGGGACCATATTACATATTCTCCCGATCCACTAAGTGCATTTCACCACGAGCTGACTAACCTTTTTAATAAAGTCTTCCCGATTAAAAAATTAAAACGTAAAAAGGGTAAACCGTGGATAACATCTGGTATAAGAGTCTCTTCTAAAAATTTGCGCTGTCTCCACTATATTCGGAAAATTTAATATTGACAACAACTTTTTCGTATCGTATTTTAATTCATATAAACGGATTTACAGGAAGGCCATTAGGAATGCCAAGGATTTATATTATAAACATCGTTTTTCAAAAGCTGGGAACAAGACAAGAGAGAACTGGTCTATTATAAATGGCTTAAGAGGCAGACGCGCCTCGTGCTCTGGTACTGTCGACGTAAGGCCGGATAATCTGAATGCTTTTTATTGTTCTGTGGCGGAAAGAACGACTTCTAACATGGAGACTGGTGGGGAACCTTTGAATTATCTTAGCGAGGTGAACGTTCCTTGTAGTCGATGTGGCTGAATTGAGGGATGTGTTTTCGCAGATCAAGAATAGGAATTCTTCTGGGTACGATGGAATGTCCATTGGGGTGTTTCAGAACCTTTCAGAAACAGCGTTGCTTTCACTCGCGAGTGCGATTAACGTTTCTTTTCAGACCGGCGAATTTCCTTCCTGCTTGAAACGGGCGATTGTGATCCCTCTGCATAAGGGGGGTGACTGCGAGGATCCATCTAATTTCCGTCCTATATCACTGCTTGTCACCCTTTCGAAGGTGGTTGAGAAGCTGGTAAAATCGCGGCTGGTTAGTTTTCTATCGGCATTCAACGTTATAACCAGCTCGCAGTTTGGTTTCCGGGCTTCCAAGAGCACGAGTGATGCGGTCTTTTCGCTTTTGGAGACTCTATACACAAGTTTGAATGGTGGTGATGTGGCTGCGGCAGTGTTTTGCGATTTTTCAAAGGCTTTCGACTGCGTGGATCGAGAAGTGCTGCTGCGGAAACTTCACCACTATGGTGTACGGGGAACGGCTAATCGATGGTTCGGAACTTACCTTTCGGGGAGGGGTGAGAGTTGGCGACGATGAGTCTGCACCCCTGGTGTGTCATTCTGGTGTGCCTCAGGGATCCGTACTGGGACCTGTTCTTTTTTTAATGTATATAAATGACCTTGCGATGATCGATATTCGGGGGAAGATCACCCTCTTCGCCGACGACACCACTCTCCTATGGCATGCAAAAACGGGTGGCAATCTTAAGGAAATTATAACCTCGGATCTATCAAAAATTAAGGCATGGTGTGATGCTAATTTCCTTAGCTTAAACGTCACTAAAACCAATGTACTTACTTTTGGCTTTAATTTTAATGACTTACATATAAGTGATCAACATGTCGAAAATAGATCAGTCACTAAGTTTCTGGGCCTTTTGATAGACAATAAGCTTAAATTTGATGAACACATTTCATTACTGCGTTCTAGGTTAGCCTCTGCTTGCTTTGCCGTTAGAGTGGTTTCGGGCAAATTGGGGACCGCGACGGCTAGGATGGTGTATTTTTCACTATTTAAGTCGCACCTTCGGTATGGTATAGCATTCTGGGGCTTTTGCAGCCAACAGTCGTTCAATTCGATTTTTGTTTTGCAGAAGAAAGCCATACGATTTATGTGTCAGGTAGGAATTAGGGAACATTGTAGACCACTGTTTGTTAAGCATGGAATATTATCATTAGTATCTTTATTTATCCTTGAAACAGTCTGTCTGATTCACAAAAAATCTTGGGCTGAGATCCCTGATCGATCACATAATACAAGATTGGCCTTAAACCAAAATGTGCGCCTTCCTATTCCCAGACTAACAGTTACAAAAAAATCAATTATGTACGAGGGCCTCAAGATCTATAACCGTTTGGGCACTGAGTACAGACGGTTGCCATACTCGCGGTTTCGGAGGAAGATCAAGAGTGTTTTGGCGGCAAAGTCTTATTACAGCCTGGAGGAGTATTATAATGATAGTTGGTAGTTTTGTCAGGTATTTTTATTTTCATTTGTATTTTTATTTGTATTTTTATTGTATTTTTATTTGCATTTGTATCTTTCTTTCTATATTTATTCTCACTTTAATTTTAAAATTTATTTTTACTTTGTATTGTATTATATTACTTGATCTTATTTTATATGCATAAGGGACTGCTTTGTAGACAAGACATTTGTTCTTCTTACCATAAAGCACATTTTGAGAATAGAACCAATTTAGAATAGATTTCTGCAACATAAGAGGCCTAAATACAAACATAAATTCGGTACACCAACATCTGCAAGCAAATAGACCACACACACTAGCCCTTACAGAAACACAAGTATGTTCTACAACAACAACAGTAAACCACTGCTGTCCTGGTTACGACTTACATACCCGATTTAGACATAAGTTCGGAATATGCATTTTTGTACGAAGCAACCTTTCATGTCACCGCCAGAAAACACTCGAACCGAACAATCTTGACGTCGTGTGGCTTAAGTTCACCGCCAAGGGATTAACCAAGTTTATATATTGTCTCTATCGCCCTCCGAGGGATAGAGCCTATCAAAGCTTTTTCTCAACACTGGCTGCCACTTTTGACTCAATACAGGTCGATCACCCCAGCTCAGAAATAATCGTTCTGGGAGACTTCAATGCCCACAACACAAACTGGCTCAAACATCACAACAAGACCGACAACGAAGGTAGAGAAGCTGAAGCATTTGCCATCAGCTTCAAGCTTCCTCAACTTGTAGACGTACCAACTCGAATCTCAGAGAGGGGCGAATTCGCCGCCCTCCTGGATCTTTTTCTAACGACCAGTACAAAATTACAGTTGGTCCGCCATTAGGTACTTCCCACCACAAACTTATTACAACGGTGTATGAATTGCCACTCATACAGAAGGACCCACCATTTCCTCGCAAAATCTGGCATTACAATTTTGCAAACTGGGACGATCTAACGGAGTTCTACCTAGATTTTCCTTGGCTCGACGTCTGCTTTGGCACTGATAACCCGTCAGTCTGCTGCAAAGAGATCACGCAAGTAATCTCCTCAGGAATTAAAGCATAAATACAAAATTCCATCAAGTTACCATCAAAAGGAAAGCCCTGGTTCGACAGAAGATGCAAAAGAGCTGTCAGGATCAGGAATAAACTTTTGCAATGTCCCAGTAGTTCCAGGAATTTCTGGTCGGTAGCAAAGGCAGTAAGTAACAACTTTACAAAAACTTCTCTCCCACCTTTGACGGACAAACGTGGCATCACGGCAACTATAGCCAACGAAAAAGCAAACATGCTCGCTAAAATGCTTTCATCGCACTCTACCTTAGACGTCCCCTAAGGCGAGACTCTCCCCACCATATCGAACATCAACACTACCATGGCAGAAGTCAAGTTTTCCCACCGTGATATTCGCAAAATCCTTAAAGAACTAGATACGCAAAAGGCATCAGGACCGGACGGTATATCTGCCATCGTGCTAAAGAACTGCGCCAACGAACTAATACCCGTTTTTTCCAGGCTTTTTTCTCTTTCTTACGGAAAAGGGATTTACCCATTCTCTTAGAAAGTCCTAGGGTGCAACCTGTTCCAAAAAAGGCAAGAAAACCATGCCCTCAAACTATCGTCCAATTGCCTTGCTTCCAATAATCTCCAAAGTTATGGAACGTGTAGTCAATCAGCAACTACTCAAGTACCTCGAGAACAACAGAAAAATCAGCGATAATCAATACGGCTTTCGCAAAGAGAGATCGACAGGAGATATATTGGCCTATGTCACTCATATATGGAGTAGGGCAGTTGAAAACTACGGAGAGTCTCGAGCGATTGCGTTGGATATTTCATAGGCATTCGACAGAGTTTGGCATGACGGACTGCTCTACAAACTGCCGTCCTTCGAACTGCCAGCCTGTCTCTGCAGCTGGCTGGCCAGTTTCCTTAATGATCGATCCCTAAACGTTGCAGTCGATGGACACATCTCGGACACATTCAGCATCAATGCGAGCGTGCCTCAAGGCGCAATACTTTCACAAATTCCTCATCTATATTAATGACCCGCTGATCGAAACGAATACTCCTGTTAACAGTTTTGCAGATGACAGTACCCTTGTCTCCCACTTTAGATCAGAAAAACCCTTACCAGCGACTGAGACTCACCACCGCCGACAGGAGCAGATTACAGCTATTAATCAAGACCTGGAGAAAGTTCAAACTTGGGGCGACCGAAATTTGGTCCAGTTCAATGCAGCAAAGACCCAAGCATCAACGTTTACCAAGAGGTCCAATACAGCGGGCCCTGACATCATTATGGCAGGATTGACCCTTTCTCATCCTCGTCAATCGGACTGCTGGGTGTCTCGGTCAACAGCAATATGTCATGGCATGGCCATGTTGTAACATCGCAAAATCAGTCTTCCAGAAGCTTGGTGCTCTATTTCGCAACACAAAACTCTATACACCGCAGCAGTTGCTCTTGCTCTACAATGCGCAAATAAGACCGTGCTTGGAATATTGCCCACATATTTGGGGTGCCGCACCAAAGCACACCCTAAAACTACTGGATTCCATTCAGAAGAGAGCTGTGCGTCTCGTGGGTGACCCGGAGTTGACCCGGAATCTGTATAGTCTGGAACATCGCAGACATGTGGCCGAGATATCGCTGTTTTACAGATACCTTCGCGACAGATGTTCCCAGGATTTGGCCCGCATCATCCCGGCCCTGACAACTCCTATCAGACAGTCACGACAGACGGCAGGATCGCACCAGTTTGTCGTACAACTAGAAACAGCTAGAACATCGCTTTACAAGAACTCCTTTGTCTGGCGCACTGCATCACGGTGGAATTCACTTCCAGGACATCTGTTTCCCACTAATTACAACCTACAATTGTTCAAGAAACATGTCAATCAACATATTCGCACACACACCGCTCGGTGTGTGTGCGAATCCTCCCTTTGGTGTGTGTGCCACTGCCATAAAAAAAACCAATGGCAAGTTGAATATACCTACGTGCGATGCTGAGCTTCCAAAACTTATGTTATAATCCGTATTAACTGTCAAATGTTAATTTTTGTCATTGAATTTCGTGCAGTTTTTTAATGCTTAAGTCGCTGCTTAAATATTGATAGGTGAATTTTTTTTTTCGACAATTGTAACATTCAATTAACTTTACAGACTCTATAAAACGCTTGACTGATTTTTTTTTATCACTGTAAAACGCACGTCTTGTATAGCTCCCTCGTTTATCATGGGTCAAATCACCCATCTCCAAAAATCATCTGCGTGGTACTTGCAATCGGTCTTATTTAATATTCAAAGTTTTATAAATAATTCTGCATACCATTTTTTGAGAAACAACATCACCGTCCTTTCTTGCCGGAATAAAATAAGTAGTCGTCACGTACCTATTTCTCTGTCTGTCTGCTTCGCGAAATTTGTGTCATTTCGGGCTACAAACACCAACACATTTCAGGATAAACTGATTTTCTGTTTCTTTGCTAGTAGTAGAGTTAAAACGCGCATACATCCTACGTATATCTTGCATCGAAACATCTTTGCATCGAAATACCTTACTTTTGTTGTTGCATTTGTTTTTAACCTGCAAGCCTGTAGGAAGACACCTGAAAAAAACAGTTTGTTTAAGTTAGGTCATTTGCAAACTTTTAGTATTATTCGCTTCGAACAAAAATCATTGTCCTTGTTAGCGACACAGGAGTCATGGCTTACGGCTTATAAAAATATTTACCAAGAGAAAATAAAGTTACGCTTAACTCTCGCGTTTCTTTCGTTTTTTGCCCAATTATCAGGATCTATTAATTTCTTGTGCCTTTTTCCTGACAACGCTTGTCATATAGAAATAGACTGTATCTTACAACTGACTTTCCTTAATTCTTCAGCCATTTCTGCATTTCTTATAATAAAAATTCACAGTCCTTCACAAAGATGCAATGTCCCCCTGACATTGAAAATGACGAAATTAAATCGCAAAATGTGATTTTTGTTGAAACTCAAAGAGTTTGGAAGAGCAGAGTTTAAAAAAGTAAAAATACAAACACTAGTGTTTATAATATATATAATTAAAGAAATACATTTTTAACAATAATATTAAACATTATCATAATTAAAACAAAATACAATAAAAATAGGCGCAGATATGAAGACCTAAAAAATTGCCCTTCACCTTTAGATAGGAAAATCGATGAATGCATGATTAACCATAACGTTACTGTAATATTTTTAAACTGTTCGTTTTAGTTCATTTTGGTGCCTTTGGTTATTTTTAGTTACTTTTGGCTAGTCGTTCAATCAATTTTCCGTTAGTTTGAGTTAATTCCAATTTATTTTAGTCATTTGAACCGACTCTGATATGTTATAATAAAATTTAATCTTTTTGATTAGATTTGCATAGTCGCAAAAATTCGGTTCGTTTTGGTTAGTTTTAACTTAACTTAATTTTTACAGTCTATTCCGATACGTTTTAGCCCATTTTGATGCTTTTGGATACTTATGATTTGTTTTGGTTAGTCATCCAAAGAGCTTCCGGTTAGCTTTAGTTAGGTGTAAATTATTTTAGTAATTATAGAACCAATTTTAATGTTTTTGGTTAATTTTAGTTAGTCGACAAAATTCGGTTAATATAATTTATTTTCAACTTACGTTAATATTTTTAATCTGTTCCGATATGCTTTAGCCCATTTTGTTACTTTCGTTAGTTTTGGTTAGTTGTTCACTTAACTTTCGGCTAATTTCAGTCAGTTTTAATTAACTTTAGTCATTTAAACCGGTTTCGATACGTTATAAGCGATTTTAGGGCTTATGGTTATTTTTGGTTAGTTACCAAAATTTGGCTAGTTTGAATTAGTTTCAACTTACTTCATTATTTTTATCTATTTTGATACGTTTTGGCTCGTTTTGGTGCTTTTATTTGCTTTTGATTAGTTTTGGTTAGTTATCCAATCAATTTTCGGTTACTTTCAGTAAGTACCAAATTATTTGAGTCATTTAAGTTCCAATGCGCTATAACAAGTTTGAATGTTTTTGGTGAATTTAGTTAGTCACCAAAATTCGGTTATTTGGTTATTAAACCTAACCAAAAGCTGATTGAATGTTTAACCAAAGCTAATCAAATGTAACCAAAAACACCAAAAAGGGCTAAAATGTATCGGAACAGGTTAAGAATATTAAAATAAATAACTAACCCAAATAACCGAATTTTGGTTTTTTAATATATTTTAGGCATTTAAACAAGATCATATACGTTATAACAATTACAATGTTTTTGGTTAACTTTGGTTTGTCCCCAGAATTCGGTTAATTTGGGTTAGCTAATCCAATCTAACTTAAATAGTTTCAACTTACCTTACTATTCTTAATCTGTTCCAATATGTTTAGCCCTTTTTGGTGCCTATGGTTTCTTTTGGTTATTTTTGTTAGTCGTCAACTTTCCGTTAATTTCAGTTAGATTTAATTTTTTTTAATAATTTAAACCGGTTCCGATACTTTATATTTAATTTTAGTGTTATTGGTTATTTTTTGTTAGTCAAACAAAATTGGGTTAATTTGTGTTAGTTTTTACTTACTTCAATATTTTTAATCTATTTCGATGCGTTTTAGTCCGCCTTTATGATTTTAGTTACTGTTGGTTAGTTTTAGTTAGTCGTTCAATCAACTTCCCGAAAAGTTCAGTTAGTTTTAATATATTTTAGTCATTGGAACGGTTCCTGTACGTTATACGCAATTTTAATGTTTTTGGTTAGTTTTGGTTAGTCGCCAAAATTCGTTTACTTTGGATTAGTTCTAACTTACTTCAATATTTTAAATTTATTTCGATATGTTTTGATGCTTTTAGTTACTTTTGGTTAGTCATTCAATCATCGTTCGGTTACTTTCAGTTAGTCCCTATTTATTTTAGCAATTTTAATGTTTTTCGTTAGTGTGGTTTAGTCACCAAAATTTAGTTAATTTGAGTTAGTTTTAATTACTTCAATATTTTTAATCTATTTCAATACATTTTAACTTGTTTTGGTGCTTTAGTTACTTTTGATTAGTTAGTAGTTCAATGAACTTTCGGCAAAATTCAGTTAATTTTAATATATTTTAGTCATTTGAACTGGTTTCGATACGTTACAAACAATTTTAATGTCTTTGATTAGATTTGGTTAGTCACCAAAATTCGGTTAATTTGTGTTAGTTTGAACTTACTTCAATATTTTTAATCTATTTCGATACGTTTTAACCCGTTTTGGCGCTTTTTGTTATTTTGGTTTGTTAGTCGTTCACTGAACTTTCGATAAAATTCAGTTAGTTTTATATGTTGGTCATTTGAACCGGTTCCGGTGCGCTATAGGCAATTTTAATGTTTTCGGTTACCCACCAAAATTCAGTTAATTTGAGTTAGTTTTAACTTACTTCAATATTTTAAATCTATTTCGATACGTTTTACCCGTTTTGGTGCTTTTAGCTACTTTTGGTTAGTCATGCAATCATCTTTCGGTTATTTTCAGTTAGTACCAATTTATGTTAGTCATTTGAACCGGTTCCTACACGTTATAAACAATTTTAATCTTTCTATGGTAAAACATAACCTAATATGAAGTTTTACTTGGATGGTCTGTTATTTTAGGAAATTTTAACTGAACATGCTATTGCTTACGCAGCAGGCGACAATAATTATAATATTAACTACGTATATCATTTACTTACGTTTAGATTCCTTTATTTTTCGAATAACCGGTACTAATTGGCACGCATATTTCCTTGACTAAAGCAAGTCTAGCAGTGACTGTTTTTCCGGTCAGGGGTTTTTAAAAGAACTGTTAGGTGTTCTTACCCTACTCTAGTTACACATAAGGGGATTCTGAAACCAACACGAATTTAAAGTGTATTTTTGAATGATTTCTAGTGTCATTAGGAAGTAAATAAATGCACAGATGTATTCCTTATGTATTTCTTTTGTTTTTGGGTGCGATGGTTTTTCATTTGTTATCTCGTACCAAACCACTACGAAGCAAAAGGAATGCCCGGCCGGCGGCCGAGCCACCAGTTTCCTGCGCGAGGGTGGCCCCTCGGCAAGAGGGTGACTCATTGCCCGAATAGCTTAGTGCTTCGACTAGTTAGAATATCAATAGACTCAATAGACTGTTATATTATGTTCCATGTTATAAATATAAATAATATTTGTGATCATACGTCGCTACTGTTTATATGGAATATCAAGTTACTCCACCCGTCATGCCCAAAGAATGCCAGCGACTTAAATGTGAACAATTTATCTTGATAAGTTCCTAACCTAATTCTACTTGCGTGTTCAAGAAGCCGCATACGTTGATTCACTAAAACGACTGGTACTTCCAAATAGGTAATAAAAATACTACAGTTAATATGCTGTGTAGCCTTGCTACATGGAAGTTAAAGAAATAATTGTTTTAATGAAACTTCCAAGTTCCTATTTGCATAAATATAACATTATACAAAACTACATACAGCTATTACAGTAAATCCTGCTATAAATTCGCTGACTTATAACACTAACTTTTTCAAGAGAGAATATTCGATTCACGTCCAGGATAAAAATACTGAAACTAAGACAGGTATTTCATTGTCATGGAAAGTTATTACTAGTATTTTAAGCCAGTGCAAATCGAACAACCCACCAGTGAGTCCATTTAAGTAAAATACGATCTCGACCATAACCGAATTCAATTACCAGAGAGAAATACTCCGGCAAGGTAGCTTTTTAATAACCGGAGTCATGGTGCCAGGAAATAGACTAATAAATTCTTCTTTTAAAATGTTCCTGTTTCCGACATTAAAGTTGTAAATGTTACAATCTATGAACTTCGGCTTTATAACTTTTCGTTCAAGCATATTAATGCAATTATCAAAGGATAACATAATTGTACCAAATTCCGGCCCCATTGGGACTTAAATATAAATAATAGTCAGTTAATTAGAAGTTGGGGACCTTTTTAAATTTTATCATAATACCGTAGTTATTAGTCTCTATATTCCCAGAGTTTTAAGTGTGTTTTTAGTGTCAGACATGTATAAAAATTGCGCAATCAGAAACCATAAGTGAACTGAATCATGATTCCAATCATACCAAATGTCGATATGCGGTACCTACATATTTTCTAAATAAGTGTCCTATATTCCGACGGATAAATAAAACATTGTATCAAAATTAGCGAAAATTATTATTAATAACGTGTTGATTTAAAAAAGTACTAATGTACAAAACTATAATACTGGTTATTAGATTTAATGTACTCATTTAATAGTAAAATATAAGTTTTTATACTCCCGTGCTATTTCGGATTGTTTACCGTGCTTGGTTTTAGAACGGTAGGTTAAGTTTACTATATAGTTACTAAGCAAAAACGCGACGGTAAGTAATTTACTTACCGTTCAGCTGAACGGTAAGTAAAACATACATAATTATATCCATAGTAACAACAGAACCCACTTAAGGTTTAGTGGATCTACAGGGCAGAAATAATTATCCAAAACACAATTTTTACCATTTTCAAGATATTTGCTTAGTCAATGTCTATGTGTTTATGGGCATACAAAAAATAGTATAAGCATCTCGAACAGTAAGGAGTTTACCGATCTCCTCCAATATTGTCGTCGCCAAACATTGTCGTCGATCTGTAAACTGTCCTTACTGTTCTTGATACTTAATATACTATATCGTGTTATCATTAGGTTCTGGAACATAATATTGTCATTTTATGATCACTAAAATAGGATCTTTTTTTGCAAACAATATTAGTTATTGTGTAATCTAATATCTCGCGTTTATCAGGTCATTTCCAGAGTAATTTGCTATTGGACATGGTCTTAATCTTTCGGCTTTCAGTGATATTTCTTTAAAAATTATCCAAGGAAAATATTTCCCTTCATAATGCACAATTACAAGGACTCCAATAAGTTTGGTTTTAGGAATTGTCTTAACATCAATTGGATTGATAATCACCTCTTCTTTAAATGAACCAGGTATTGAAGTTATTTTTCTTTGAGTTCGCCCGTGGTAGATTTGGCCTTCTTTACTGCCTTCTTTATCTTCATATCTACTACTATTTTTCTGTTAGTTTCTCTGGCAATCTTTTCTTCCAACTTCTGCTTCTTTTCCTCTTCTACTGTTCTTTGGTATTCAATATAGTGATCACTAATTCCTACTCTCGGAGTTTTATTTTTATTTACTTTACTAATATTCTTCTTTTTTACATATGGCAAATTAATTTTTACCAAATTTTGACTTTGGCGTTTGTATTTCTATAGAGAGAGACAGATTTGCTGGTGTATTTTTTTTCTCTAATGATTCAGAATTCTCACTAACACATTGATATTTGTTTTGCTCGGTATTTGAAATACGTTTTTAAATAAGCCCAGGGATGACAAAACAGAAAATGGTAAAAAAGATTAGAAAAAGAAGTGGTCTATGATGTATAAATAGTACAGGGTGACTTAAATTCGAGTCGACCCTGTACATATACATCATTGACCATTTCTTTTTCTAAGTCTTTTTTACCATTTTCTGTTTTATCACACGAAAAAAACTTCATTATAACTGAGCCATTGGGTAGAACATCAAGATCAATAACTGCGTTATATCTGTACCTATCTATAATTTCATCTGTTAGTACGGACACCAACCTTGCATTTCATTTGGCTAGGATGCGCTTTTGCGCTTATGTAATATTAATCCACAGGTAACTTTTAAGAATTGTTACCACGACGGTACCCCCCGCCAAGGAGGTACTGGAGGTGGCGGTTGCCTACCTCCCATGCTGAAAACAGTGCCTTTTCTCGGAGAAAGGCCTGTACCTTCAAAACGGCGCAGTTTACTCCAATTTCGAGGACAGATTTGATTTGGATCCCTTACACCCAATAACATACATATAGATACTTTTGACCCCAAAACTCACACCGATAAGAGGCTTGCAAATGCGTCATTTTTGTAAAAACAAACGAGTACATTGTTACGTCGCTGTCGTCATGTTGGGAGAGGGTGAGGGTGGAGGTGGAGGTGGAGGCGCGGGCACCGTTACATTCAATGCACAGTAACCGCGTATTTAATATTTTGCGTTAGCAGGCCATTATTTGGTAATATTGCAAAGTATATAGAAATCAAATGAATCACTAGCATATGAATCAGATAGAGAAATAACCTTTTTCTACAGCCGCGCGCAAAATAACTAATTACTAAATTGAAATGAAATCGCAAAATCAACGAATGCCGTGGATCCTTATTTTGCGCTCTAGCGCGAACGTGGAAAAGAAAAATCTCACTTTTTCCGTCGAGTGTGCTATGAATGGTCATGGAAACCGAAGATAAATAACTGACAGTCATGCGTTTGTTACAGTTTGTTAAATGGCAATCCTGTTCTACATATGCCCGAAGCCCGAATATAAAATGTCAAAACTGACAGTCATTTGCAAATTTCCGAATAAGTATAGAGAAAAATGTGGATTTAATTTTAAAAAATGCGGCTGTAGAAAAAGTTCTGTGTGTTTTTCGAGCGCAAAGTAAGATTGCCGTTTTCGAAAGATTACTGCGCTCCGTTACGCGTCGCGCAGTAATATTCTTTCTCAAGCGGCAATCCGTTACTTTGCGCTCTAAATACACAAATAACTATAAACATTAAAATCCCTAGTTGCACACACATTTGCAAAATTCGTAGCACTTCACATCGTTCAATTTGCAGCTGCAATTTCCAGCACATGCTACTTTACACTTGCATGCACCGAATGAGAACTTTGCATGACTTGTAAATGGTATCTAGTGTTCGCCGTTTTGGATCCCATCCGGCACTTTATCCCATCTCCAGTCCGCAGGCGAAGGTAGAATCTGAATTGGTTGCATTAATTGATCCCATACCTGCCTGGTATGATACTCGCTGAATTTGTAGATTCAAAGCACTCTCTGTGGATGTGATCGTTTCCAGGTTGTGATTAGATGCAGTGAAAAGGGCCCACCTGTACTTAGTCACCGACGGGAAAGCTTTGGTTCTTAAAACAGATAAAAGATAAGAGATTGTATTAGTAGAAATACTACGTGAAAGAAAATAATACAGTTCTCAGGCAAATCGGACAGTTGAGGAAAGCAGGCACACGCTATAGCTATGATGTCCGTATCACTAGCGCTTAGCATAACTCTTTTCTGGCTCTGACGTACTGCATCCGCTACGTGAACAAAAATCCGCGTGTCCGCTACCTCATGATTACAAGGAGCCAGTAATACTACTGACATGGTTCGCTATAGCACTTTTTACCTTCGTGGAGATCAAAAGGCAGCCAGATGGAGTAGTGCAAGTGGGAATCGCATCAACGAAAAGTCCGAAAAATTGAGTCTTGTTTGCACTGTGCCGCAGGAAATCTTTCTATTTCTTAGGAAGTTTGGACTCCTTTTCGCCACAAAATAAACACACCACTTGCTCATTAATACCAGGACTTAGGATAGAACTTCTATGAGTTTTAACTCTATAAGTGGAAGGGGGTATGTTTTTGTCATTGGCTTTTTTGAATCTTTCCAGCTTGCTATCGCAGCACATGAGAAAACAAATTTTGTGCGATTTCGCCTTATTTTTTACTAGGTTGAATTTTATTCCTTCACCCTGATCTAGCTTGTGAACACTGGCGTTGCATGGAACCTTCCCTAGCTGTTGAAACTCCCTTAAAAGCTTGACATAGCCGTCATCCTTCTTAACGCGTTTATTATTACTAGGATCCCGCAATTCCTTGCTGGTGTTCTTTTGGCACAATCACAAATACTCCCAATCAATTGGTCTCTATCTTTTTCGTATTCTTGCTTTAACCTTAAAACTTTCATCATGAGAAGTATTCAAATCCAAATTTTTAAAACTAGAGTTTAAACTAGAAGTCGACTTTAAAAGTCTTAAAATGAATGAGCCACTATAAGCTATAAAAACACTAAAATTCACTATGTTTGCACTTGCTTTACTGAGAGGTTACTAACGGCCGTGTCATGACCTTATTTGAAGAAAAATATCTTTTGCCTTACGTTTTACAATGGACTTGAAACCAGCGTCACTACGCACATCACCTTATATCACAATAATATTTTTGTCACAGAAAACCTTTACATAGGGCACAAAATCATAGAACACATATACTATCTTGCACTTCAAATTTGCCTTGGCCCTGAACAGGTTAAAGCAAGAATGCTACGGCTTGCTAGGATACCTTACTACCACAGCTTATACACTACCAGCTATTCATCTCTATAGAAACCGGAAAGTTGGAGTGTCGGGCACTGCGCCTACCTGGCAGCGCCCTAAGCAGTTCAGTTCCACGGGCTCGTGATTTTTCAGGCAATGTAATGACACAAAGTGAGCTGAATTTAAAATGAATATTCGGTTCAAAATCCACGACGAATTCGTCCCAAGCTGCGGCTATCGTCTTAAAAAGACCGGAAATTTCAGATTTTTATACAATTTTGCCATTTAAAATCGTTTTTAAACGGATTTTAGACTATAAAACATCATATTTTAAATTAAACGAACTGTCAAAAGTATTATTCAGATGCCCAGATGTTCACTTGACTTTCCCAAATCAAATAATTCCGCCGCAAGATGAGTAGATGGTTATTGAATAAGCTGTGTTACTACTTCGCGCCGCTCATCACCACGACGACAGCGACGTAACATTGTATTCGTTTGTTTTTGTAAAAATGACGCAATTGTAGGGTGTGAGTTTTGGGGTTAAAAGTACCCATAGGTATGTTTCTGGGTGTGGGAATCTAAATCTGTCCTCGAAATTTTAGTCGGGGGTACCGTTTTGAAGGCACAAGCCTTTTTCCGAGCAAAAGCGCTGTTTTTAGCCTGGAAGGTAGGTAACCACCACTCCCACCACTTGGCGGGGATACCGTCGTGGTAACACTTATTAAAAGTTATCTATAGACTAGTGTTATATACGTGCAAAAGCGCATCCCAGTCAAATGAAATGCAAGGTTGGTCTGCATATGTGCCCTTAACATCTGGACTATACAGACATATTGTCCAAATTGGTCAATTTTTATTTTCTTTGAAATTCCTTAAAATGTTTAGATCAACTATTTGTTAAAATTCTGTTAGAAAACTACGTCCCTCACAAGATATTTAGTCGTGCTTTGTATCTGAGTTTCATTTAGTGGTTCAGCATGAGATGTTTTGGTTATCAAACGGATGTATGCCACAAGCAACAACTCCCTCTATTATGATCATTTCACTACAGAACTATTTCAAATAATTATTTTACAGAGCGGCAAAATCTTTCTTTTTTAATTTATCTCTGTTTGCTTAATCTCCTTCTGTGAATATGATCCTTTCAAGATTGCTTAAAAGCTTTAAAAATGCAGTATCTAGTGGCTGTAATATATGTGTCAAATTAGGAAACAATGCAGTTAAGATGATGTCGATTTTCTTGCAATGTTTGCTTAGCGTCAGATTAACATGGAAACTGTATCCATCTAAGAATAATACAATTAGAAGAGGAATATTTCTAGTTTAAATCCATGGAAAAATACTTTATTGGTAACGCATTGTTAAAAAAAGAAATACTTGTGATGAATCCAGTTTCTAACTGACCCAGTCCCCATTTGGATGGCATTTTTGATATTATGCTTACAGTCATTCGCTTATAGGGAAAAATAACTAGTAGGTAGAGGTACCATTTGTCCTGCTGCGATAACTGTTAAAAAAACTGTTAAATATTCCTTTTCTTAATTTTTAATCCTATTATATACATTATTTGATCCTTTGAGCACAAGACCTTGTTTTTTCCAGTGCCAAACAGTAAGTAATAAATTATTGCCGTTATATGCATCTAAGCATATATCGACTATATTGACTACCAAACGGCCTTCGACTCAGTGTTACATGACCAACGTGTGGAAATTCTAACCTGATGTAAAATAAACCAAACTATAATTGAGTTTTCAGGCACTCCATGGAAACCTGGTGCATGGAACTGAAGATTAATGATCCAAAATTCACACCGAAATATCACAATCAATAGAGGAACCTTCAAAGTGACTCATTAAGCCGGCTGCAGTTTTTATTTGCTCTGAGCCCCGTGAACTGCACCATATTAACTGTATGCAAGGTCTAGAGCTAATGGAAGTTGCGACGAAACAGCTGAATCAAATGTTACAGATTGTTAAACATTTAGCACCATTATAACATAGTACATCGAAACTGAAAGCGGATGGGTTCAAATTGACGAGTAGAGAGACAATTGAACTGATGCTGGGAATGAAGCAATGATCGAAGATTGATCATGAAAAAGACCATAACATCTAAATTCGAAAGGATGATTAAACAAATCTAAAAAACGCAACGGGAATAACATTTTCAGAGCAATCAACAGTTACGGGGGCTTGCATTGTGTCTAGGAGTAAAACCAATATCCAAGATCAAATTGAGAATCTTGCTAACAAAAGCGCTAAACCACCACCCTAAAAGCGCCGTAGAAAGGACAGCTCTTTCTCGGCAGGACAGAGAAAGAGGTCTAACGGATATTGCCAATATATGATATAATCATATCACTAATTTACGAAATTACTTTTTAATGAAAGCCCAAGAATTCGAGTTTCTTATAATTATAAGTGCCGCTGATGAGTTGCTTCCCTGGCTTCTGCGCCGCGCCGCGCCCCAGTGCGAATGTCCCGAGCCTCAGCACTTGTCAAGAGAAGAAAAGTGGTAGGGATGGTAAGAAACGCATCTTAATGGGTGGCATCCAAATGATGTTATGCCGTAACATGTCAACAAATAATGTGCGTCGAGTTATTGGCATACCATATTTCATTAAAGATCCCGAAATAGAGATCGACCAATGCAAACATTACTGCAAATGTAATATAAGGATATATACATGATGATGTTGCTAACATTAATCAGCAGAACCTAGCCCTCAGGATCGTGTTTGTTATTTTAAATATAAATCTCAAATAATTCTGAGAAAGTGTGCCTCCCGATTCTACTAGGATCGTACAATATGATGCATCAGATATCACACTCGTAAATAAATCTTCCAAGGTTGCAGACTTCTGGAAGTGTCAGTATCCACTACCCAAAATCTGCTAAAAAGAACACTAAGTAGATTTCCAGATATCACCAGTTGAAGGTGACAATGATGAAGGCAATTGGGTACCAGTAATAATTTCACCAACTGGAGACGCACCGAACAGCATGCAAAAGAATATCGAGAAGTTAGGGCTGCCTAAAAATCTCTACAAGGCTATTCAGGAAGCTGTAATGTTTTTGACTGCGAGAATTACTCGTAAGTTTAGCGAAAACCCCACTGAATAACGAGACATTATGCATAAATTCGACTAATTTGGATTTTTTCAAATCCATTTATTAGAGATACACAAATGCATAATCTTTTTTATTTCAAAATGCAAGATTATTCTAAAATCTGTTTTCTGCTCTAATCCATAAAGGTCTATGACGTTACGTATCAATAGCTTACTTTGGATAGAACTTTAATTAAAACCTTGTGAGCTCACCAGTTGAATAGTTTCTAAAAAAAAATACTTTTTCGCCCGAATCTGTTTTTATCCAGTCATCGGCAATATCCAGATCTATCAACAAATTTTCTGGTGTTTGCAACCGATATAAATACGGTTACGTTAAGTGGCAACCTTGGAACCACTGCTTTGAACTTCGATTAGTTACGGTAAATCAATTATTTTGTGTTGTTTTATTTTAAGTTTATTTTTTAAATTACGATTTGTATTACAAAGATTTTTTAAGAAAATCCACTTTATGTTGTGTGTGACTGTTTTCTTTTTCTATTTTTATCTAAAATACGATTTTTATAAGAATATTTTTTTATTTTCCTGGCCAATAAATTTGCTTTATAACAACTATTAAATTTTTATTTATAGGTACGTGCCTATTTTTGTCAAAATTCATGTAATGAATCAGAAATTCTATATTGAAAATTGAAATTGCTTTTTAACGTTTATCGTTGACCAGTGAACTGAATGACCTAAACGAACTAGTCTTTTAATCTATTGTTGTATGTAATTTACTAAAATATGTGATTTTTTGATTTTTTTTTTGTAAGTATATTGTAATAAGTATAGTGTGATTTCTGTTAATCTATGTACTTTCTATTGAACGATGTGTTTACTATTTGACGACTTCCATACACTTTTGTGTCCATTTGTGGAGAATAAATGATTTTATTTTTTATTTTATTTATTTTTTATTTTTGAACTAATCATTTTACTGAACGAGGTTGAAAGATGGAAATCAGCATAGTGAACTAAACTTCCCAACTCTACTCATTAATTTAGCGAGCGATTAATGTGAGTAATCGGAGTCCAAATTAGTGGCCCTTAATCTAATAAATTTAATGCGGATTGAGAAATAAGCACGAGTTAGCATGACAAGCATGAAAAGATGTCAAAAGCAGTCATAACATTTTTTGGAAAATAGATAATTTTTCTGTCCTTTATAATGTTATACGAAACTAGAGGACAGTGAGTGAATAATATTAACAATGCGGTCATTTATTATGTCGTACTAACTGAGCAAATGCTCTAAAAATTTCTTTGCAGTGGTAGTCAACAATAATTATATTTATTGCATAGAGCGAAAAGACGTTGGCCAAGAAGACACACTCATTCCTGTCCTGTCCTGTGTGATATTCTTCTATACGAATAAAAACGAAGATATACCGCGAAACGACGGAACAAGGTGGAATGAAATAACAATAATTCAGAAATTTAGATCTGAAAAAACGAAATAAAATACAGAAATCAAAAACATATTTATGACAGCACCGCTTGTCATTTTAAAAGAATTTTGAATCAGTCAAAAACGCATCAACAGTTCTAGATTAGAAATATTAATCAAGAGATTTTCACATTCAAAGTATTTGGCTTTAAGAAAACTAGGTACTTAAAAACGAAAGGATGAGCAAAGTTGTAAAAGGTACCGATTCTCCTAATTAAAAATTGAATTCCTCAAACACGTTGTTTTTAAAAGCTTTGCACGAGTTAAACAGAATTTAATGGCTTTTAAAATGAGGTGCAACTTGAACCCCCTTTCCATTTATAATTTTAATGTTGCAGTTTACCCGCCTCAGTGGGTTGAATATGCAGGAGTGAAAGTAAGGACAAAACGTGTGCCCCTTGAAAACAAAATTGATTTGTCCAAGCCTTTCTGCCGTGCACACCCAGAAAAAGCCTACAACCGGGGTGCGTACTTCTCGTTGGGACTTCCTGTATGGAATTGCATATGAAATGGCGTACACCCGGATTGTTCTGGAACTCAGAAGAATCATTTTCAGATATTTATGATGAAAATATTGAAAATGAATTTAGTTCATTAAAATTCTGATTTCTGCTCTAACCAAATACGGTTTACTTTATTGCTCCTCAAGGAAAATGTAGCGCAAAAACTCTAAAATGTTGCGTAGGTCAGAGGAGCCGAAGCGCAAGCGTAGCACTTTAGCACGTTGCAGGAGCGCGCCAAAACCAAAGCCAATCAGTCGACATGCAGCAGGCGTTTTGACGTGGTCTTTCTCGCCATGGCTTTGATTCCTCGCGAACTGCTCTACGCGTATTTCGTTTTATATTTTTTATGCATTGTACCAAAGATGTCCAATGCTGCTGTTGACCTATTGGGTGCAGGTAAACGTCCCAAATCATCGTAGTTAGTTCATGCACTGCGAACCAATAAAATAGTCCGTCATCTAATAGTCTCTCGCAAATAACAAAGTTTTACGTTAAAGAATCAACTGTAGCATTTTTTTATTGTTGTAAATTTCCAGTAGCTAAAATAGATAAAAAGTGCGCTTTAATACGTGCGCGATCATATTAAAATTACGCAAAACCAAACTAATTTTAAAATTGACGAAACTATTCTATTAGCGAAAATTTATAATACAATGTTAATTTGAAACTGTGTAAGGTTTAATCATTATTGAGACACTGCTGCCTCCACATTTGTACACTTTTGTCGACTTTCGTATGTTTCTTGAATAATTGAATTGTGTCTACATTTTCAAAAAATCGATATGCCATGATAATTTAATTATGAATAACACTTCAGTCCTAGCCTTCAATGATCAGCACTCTACCGTTCTGGCAATAGAATAACATTTGTATAATTTAAGATTTTTTTTTAAATCCGGATAGTTGCCTGTTTTGGATAGATTTTTCCCAGATGCTGTCTATGGCAATAAACTGACTTTTATAATTTTTATTTGAGTATTAACAAAATCACGTTTACGACGAATATTAGAGAACCGGTGATTCTCAAAATGTGTGTGCTCTCACAACCTGATTTGAAGTTTTCATTTGGCTAAATAAGAGAATCCCCGATAAGGCCGGTCGCCAGAAAGCTATATTTGTGGGATTTTTTATATGCAGGCACTTACCTGATTTGGACAATGGTTTTAAAATGTTTTTACACTATCCATATGACTTGTGCAGTGCGATTTAGATAATTTTTTAGGCGGAAGTATTTCTAATTGCTTTTGTAATTAAAAAAATATCCTGAACAATCACTATTTGATTTCGTCTGCTTTTACGTGATTCAAAAAAGCTAAATGCCAACTTTGTTTTTATAAATATAACCAATTATCTTAATGATTATGATTTTATCATTAAATTCTGCATACCTTTGGTGCACTATATCTTGTATAAATGCTTAATGGTTTTCGAAATATTGGAGATTTTATAATAATTATGAAATTTGAAAACACCATTCGAACAAAATAAAATTTATAATCAACCATAAGCAAGAAGATACATAAAACGTCCAATTTCTGGCCTAAATTAAATGTCCTGGATACCCCCATTATCTTTGTCACATTTCTTGTAAATTATTTTCTGTCATTCCCGTGCGTTTATAATTGCTTCGTTTTCATTTGCATTTAGATTCCTTATTTTTTTCGACAATTTTTCTTTGAATCTCTTCAATATCGTTACATCTCTCTCATTATTCAAGGAGTTCCAAAGGATGATATCCGTGAATATTAGATCCGGAGAATTCGCGGCCCATATTTGCCCATCCATATAATTAATATTAAGAAATTCTCTTACTGCTAACATTTAATGGGAGGGTTCTTCTTCTTATTGCTAAATTATAATTTGTTGAGTTTGAAGTGGCAGGTTAACGATAAAGCTTTCAATCTCATTTAACAAAAGTTTCCGATATCTAAGCCCCTTTAAGATGCCACGGATAAAAACCGGACCTAAGACCTTATGTCTCAAAATTATACCTTGTCAAGTTTGAAGTGGCAGTTCAATGATAAAGCGTTAAATCTCATTTTCCAAAAGTTTCAGATATCTAAGCTCCTTAAGGCCACGGATAAAAATCGGACCTAAAAAGCCTTATGTCTCAAAACGCTCCACCAAACGTATTGAGAAACGCCCTTGAAGAGTAATTGGCTCAACAGCTGGTCGATTTCCATCGGACCAAATATGACAGTTTTTCCTATTATAAATATAGGCAGTGGTAAATTACGCTTCATTAATTCACAAAATTTTATAAAATTGATTTGAATCTTGATTAAAACTTACTCTTATATTTTGAACGAATTCATGTCTTCTTTCTCCTTCGTCGTTTAATTGTTGAACTGGCCTAATTTTAGAATGTTGGTATTCGTAATGATTTAAAGTTCCTTAAACTGTCCCATAACTAAGTCGTTTCCTGGTCCATAGCCTTATAACTCTTACATAGTCAATAATAGACTTTCTCGGATTTTCTTGGAAGTAAAGCAATATAATAAGATCCTATTCTTCGTTTCTTTCCTTTGCCATTTTCTTATTTATTAGAGATGCTGTTTCTTACGATAACTTCCTCGTATTAGTTTTAGATAGTACTCTCCGACTTTTCTAAACATTTTTCCTATATGTTTCTTCTATGTTGGGGTTTGGAACCTTCGGCAGCATGCACTAAAACGGAGTTTTATCCACAAGACAGAAACAGAACTATTGCACTCGACGCGCGTTTCGCTAACCATGTTAGGAGATGACTAAAACTGTTTTGATCATCCCCTGATGATGGTTAGCGAAACGCGAGTGTAATAATTCTGTTTCGGTATTGTGGATAAAACTCCGTTTTAGTATATTATTATATTCTTGCAGCGTTATTGTCATTCTTAAAATACAGCTCGACAATTTTCAAACTTGCAATAATCGGATAGCTGCTCATTTCGTAAAATATAATCAGAAAGTAAAGATGAATCAGTAAATAAAACTTCCAACATCAATGACAACATTTCATAGCTGCAGATATCTAAATAGGTAAGCCATTAAATCGTAGTATTTCGTAATTCTAGAGCCTTCAATATTTCGAAAACCGTTAGTATTGATACATAATATATTATACAAAAAATATGTACAATTTAATAGAAAATTCAACATCAAATAATGTGGGATATTACATTTAAGAAAACAAAGTACCTTGCCTTTTGAAAGAAAATGTAGACGTTAAAGCAAAACATAGCAGGTGAAATTAAACAATTTTTACTCGGGATATATATATTTTTTTATTTAAAAAATAATAGGGATACACCCATTTAAAGAGTTATTTGGATCACACATCTGTACATTACTCATTTGGATAATTTTATTGAAGATCCGTTTTCGACTCGGTATTAAAAGCTAAGATTTTCTAAATGTATGTACGTACCTATTCAATACCTCTGTTGTAGGAAGTATTGACCTATTACGGAGAGCATGTTAATTGTATTAATTGGTACAACTAACGAAAAAACCCTTTAGGCTGAATATTAGATAGGATTATCTAAATACTAAACTCACCAAAACCAAAAGTCACCAAATTCACCAAATTAACGAATGCTTGTTACTTTATACAGGGTGATCCATTGAGGATGGAACAAGCCTAGTTTTCTACCATATCTGTACTTTCAAAAAAAAAAAACTGAAATGGCCATCTGGTATAATTTTTTCCGTGGAATTCGAAAACGGCAAGTGAAAAACTATTGAACATAAAATAAAACAGCCACGGATTATTTTGATATGTTTTCAATTGGAATACCAGTTTTTTGCGTGATTTCTCGATTCCTCGTATATTTA